>JAUZTA010000001.1:9199319-9211605 GCA_034780835.1 Ctenochaetus striatus
CGATCTGCTGATCTAAATATAACTGAAATGATATTCAAATAATAACTTAATATTTAATATTTCCATGTGAACAGCAAACTAATGTTTGATTTTATTCTCATCAATACAGGGGGTATTTAAAAAGTCACACTTAAGACTATAACTGGCAGCCCCATTGAACAATGGACATTAAAAACATAAATAAATTAGGGACCCTTGGCCAAGTCTAATTTCCTAAATTTCTTCTATCATTATTAAGGCTGATATTATGTTTTTTTTCTAATCCCTCATTATCTACCCCGACACAATTACACGCATGGGATTCAACATTTGACTGAAGAGAGGTTTATTTTAAGAGTTGTTGTACTATATTCCATTACAATTTCAGTGCAAAATAATCACATTCGTGAGGCTGCACATTTACACACTAGGACTGTTCTCTTAATGGAATCCTGCCTGTCCGAGTCTCTGTTTGAATTTTTAGTGTCTGGCTTAGATCAGCCTTCTAGCGACACATGCCTCCTGCTAATACACTCATTCTGTTCCTGTGTCCTGTTTTCACGGTGGTTTTCTGGATTTTATTTTCCCTTTGTTTGCCAAAATTGCGAAAATGTGATGTTTCGCTCCCACATTTGCCTTAAATTGTGCTGGTGCCCAGTTGTGCTTAAGTAGAGCTCCATGTCACACTGTGGTATGAGGCGACCTTGGGCCCAGTAGAGGGTCTGACATTATCACAAACTTCAATTTTAGCCATACAGTTTAATTTTTTTTTTTCCATGTGTGTTATTGTTTCACATGGATTTCGGATGACATGGAAGGAGTGAGAAAAACACATGAATCTCTGATCAAACCAATGTCCTTCTACACCATACTTGATCACTTGTGGGCTCCAGCAGTCACATCGTGGCTGTTATGATGCAGCTGTCTCTCTATGAGGCCCATGAAATTGTAACTTTCATAAAACATCAAGCCCTTTAGGATTTAAGATTCAAGATTATTTAACGGTCAATTTACAACACAAGGTTATGTTATAAAATACAAATGTAGTTCCATTTTATGGTTCTACTACTAAACCGTAAATATATGTAAATGTTTAAATAACTAATAAGTTAAAACAAGTAAAAGTGCTACTGTAGTGTTTGTTAATATCCTTTGGGGGACCTCACCTCATGAATATCACTGATGCCAGTTTGCGATGGTTCTAGTCTGAATGCTGTCTTAAATTCTCTTAGGAAATAACAATGTTTCTTTTGTTTGTTTTTTTTTATTTTTATTTTCAAACACCAGATAGAGATGTTTAAAGACCATACCAGCTTCTCTGTGATGTAGATTCCTTGGAGCAACAACTAGTGTATAACTACATGTGAGGATATAAAATAGCTTTGTTATTATGTTAGTTTTATAAAATGTGGAAGCACAAATTAAGATTCAGAATACTTTGCCATTCATTGTCCTTCTTGTATGTCACAGTGACAGGACTGCCTGACTTAGCTGTCAGCATTCTTTCTTTTGCAGTAATGGACTTATAGCTCAGCTGGTGATAGTATATCATTATTATTAAAAGAAAACGCATTGTAAATGTACCCAATATCATACCACTGATCACAAGGCAGTAGTCAAAGATACAAGCCAGCTATTAGAACAACAGAGAGTAAAAAGTAGCGACCACATAATTGTGTCTGAGCTTTAAATCAGTGCCCAGATGAACAATGCTGCACAGTGAGCTTTGATTATTTGCCAAAATGTGGGAGCACAGAACAGATTGGTGTCACGACGACTGCACTCCAACAAAACTACATCACACAAGGAAGAAACATTTGTCGCTAACTATTAAAGTTTTTAATTAGTTGCCTTATTATAGACAACTGATAGGCAATGATGAAATGGCATTCAGCAATCATTTGAAATAAACCACCAGAGAATTTAGAGGCAAAAAGCCTTTCACATCTGCATGGTGGATGACAAAGACATCAAATATTATTGTTGATATTGGAAAAAAAATATCCACGCATCATTCTCTTTTTTTTATGCAACAACAGTATAAACTTTTTATTTTGTTCACTTTTATCATTCCCGTATGGCTGCTATATATATATTCCCTATGAGGTCGTCTTAACTGTAAATCACCAGTCAAATCTGTTATTCTGGCTCAGGTTTTCAGCTGCACCAATGCAGAGCATGATTTGCAAGTCTTACCTACACATTCCTTTAAGTTTCTACCATATATCAGCACTCTAGTTGCTTCCTTTCCTCTACAAAGCAAGAATTTGATAGTTTAAGTCAAGAGTATTCAGTACAGTAAATGCAGTGAAACACCTTTTTTTTAACTAGTTGTAAGTGCTCCTTTCCAACTTGACAGTGTGCTATATGTTCTATATGTATACATGCCTCCATTGCTGTTTTATAAATCTACAATTTTTTAGTCAACTACAATGCAGTGCACAACAGAACTGCACTAAGCTGCGTACAACAGGTTTCACATTTACACAACAAGAGCAAATCGACTGTTTCATCACTGGATTTTCTTGGAACTTGTCCATTTATTGATTGGGCACTAGGGTTTTCACGACTGCTGCATTTCGTAGTCATCAGCTACCCCCAAAAAGTAGTTGATTAGCCAGTTAATCATTTAATGGGGATGTGAAATAGCAGAAGCCTTAGTTAAGAGGCTGTTTACAAGATGAGCTGCATTCAGATTTGACTAAACCCCCCAGCAAGCCCGTCTGAGCTGGAAATACTGTTTGACTGCGGAAACAAAGCAACTACTTTCTTGCAGGGAAAGCAGAATTCTTTCATTCTCTAAATATTTTCAATTCTATTTATTCAACAAGGATTAATGTAGAATAAGATTGTTTAAACAAGCTTCTCTCTGCTCTGGTAAAATCTATGACACTGTTGATTGTAATCAAGCATTGGGACATACAGCCATGTGTATATCTTCTGCTTCAGGGCCCTACACTGCACAGTCATGCAAGATGACTACCCACAGTGCACCTGCATATTTTGCTGCACTGTGCTAAAACCAGAAAACAAATGATTTTGATTGTTGGCTGTTCTTGGAAACCCCTATTGACTTTACTTTATCTCTGCAGTTTTTTTGTACACTTATGATATAGTGACTTGCCATTTTAAGTTTAAAAATTGTAGCGATCCATATGGCAAACCAAACCACTAAAACAAACTGCACTTTATCTGATTTTGTTTCTTTACCTCTCCTCTGTCTTCCACCACCCACACATTCTTTTTCTTCCTGTGTTTTTCAGAGAATGATGAGACAGGTGTGATGGATAGTTTGCTGGAAGCCCTACAGTCAGGAGCTGCATTCAGAGACCGCAGGAAGAGAGCGCCAAGACCCAGAGGTGAGTCTCATATCCTTTACCTGCATTTATACACAAACAAAGAAAGACACAGAAAACCCTGTGGCCACATGGTCTGATTCAAGTCAGATGTTCAAATATTACGTAAATCCTGACATGACAGACCGGATGCATATTTTTCTTGTTTTGTTTTTAAAAGCTAAGTGAATTGAATACATCCTTTGGGTTGTGATGCCTTGGCTCCATACAGAATAATTTTCAGTCACTTGCAAAATTGTTTGCACACATGCTCACTGGCACCACATTGCCAGAGAATCTTAGCCTGACAACAATCCTACAACAGTTTGATATTTGGATCTCAGTAAAAGGCAATACACATTCATTTTTTTTTCCTGGCAGTCTTAAAACCACATCCAAGTGTTGCAAAATAAAAAAAAAGAAACAAATAAACACATGTTGTGAATCCACAATAGGATCTGTATATCTTTTGAACTGATTGCCTTTTCAACTTTTAGGGGCAACTAACAGCTTTGCCCTTAAACAAAGTATTTCTGGTGAATAATCATCTCTTCACAGCGGTTCTCAAGCATGTGAATGCCTTCTTACAAACTTTTTGATTCCTGTTCTTTTTGTATGTGTTGGCATTATTTGTTCACTGCCCTCCTTCCAGATAACCAGCAGACAATCAGCCCCAGTTCCTTCCGCCAGGTCCTCAGGCCTGTTAACTATGGTAAAGTAAAACTATAAAAAACCGCAAAGCTTAAGCCTCAAGCATGCCCAGCTCTATCTTTTTATATGTTGTTGGAAATCAGTCTTATGCTTCTCTTACATGAAATGCTAAATTCCCTTGACGATTCATTATGTCTCGCTTTTTTTGTGTGTCCAGTGACCTTTTCAGTTGTCCCTTTTCCTTTTTTTTTTGGGTCACTGTTTGTGTTGCTTTGGAAAGGGTGAAAGGCCTTTGCTAAAACAGTTTGAGGCAGCGTGTTGTGCAGACTGCGAGAATAGCAGGGTTGCATTTCTTTGAAAGCAGTGTGTGGGCTGTTCTGGCAGCTCAGTTTGATAGGGCTCCTAAATTGTTCAGTAACTGCAGAATTTTGAGCTCACCCACTGCCTTTAAATACAGTTCAGTATCTCCCATTCTTGCGTAAACCAAGTTCAGATGTCTATCCCGCATCAATAAACGAGTCAGGTGTCATAGAACTTTTGGATAGATTTTTTATTTTGTCTCATATTTTTTTCACTTCTAACCCTTTAATTGTGTAGTTTTAAAGAGCAGTGAGGCATTTGCACAAAGATTAAACATTACTGACTGAATGCTGTAGTACAAACTGGAAGCAAGTCACTTGTAGCTTAGAGCACTTTGGGTGTTCGGTGTTATCATTCTGAAACTCAATATTAATAATTAATTGTTAAAAGGAAATGGTATTTGTCTAACTATATATAACTTCCTTGGAGTAAAATAAGATGAGGTACTAATTATATCACACTAAGTGTCCTGTATTATTCATGATTGTGAACAGAAATTGCGCTTTTAGCTGATTCTAAAATAAACAGCAGCTTTTTTTCTTATGTCAAAGGATTTCTATAATCATTAGAGAGGCACTTAAAAAATCACACTGTAACCCTGTTACCTATTATTACTTGTAGTTTGAGTCCCAGTGGGCTGAGTACAGGCACACATGAATAAAATTATTCACGCTCAATCCACCCACATCATTGATGGCAGTGATAAAGGGCCTTGCTCTGTTGTTCTGCTAGGACTTATCTGAAATTAGATTGGAAAGGGATGAGGAGGAGGGAGGTATACAGGGTGGGAGGAAAGAGACAGATAGAGGTGGCTGTAACATAAGAAATGGAGAGAAATGGTGTGAGGAAGAAAGATAGAGCCAGTTGGTAAGGGCGAAACTAAGGAATAATGTAAGAGAATAAAAAAAAAAATTGGACTCCGACACTGTCTGCCTGTGTGTGTGTGAGAGGGAGAGAGTGTGTGTGTGTGTGTGTGTGAGTGCGAAAAGGAGTTTCCAAGTATAAGAGAGAACAAGCCAGAGCTGTGTTGTATAAACAGGGGATTAGAGGAAAAGGAATAGCGGTGTGTGAAGGAGCTGCTGCTCACAACACGGACTCCGCTGTTCAGTGCCCATGTTGTTAAAAGAACCCCATGGTGTGCTGCACAGGTAGGAAGGTCGTAGAAGGTTGGTGGCCCGGCCGCCCCCTGCTGGCAGCCTCGGACACGACGTTGTTGACTATTAAAGCTCAAGGCATTAGCCTGTCACTGCAGGCATCATACTCACTGCCAGCCTCCCAGAGCAAACACAGCTAATTACTTTTCTCTGCCCAGCCCCAGCACCAGCTCAGCCCTCTCAGTGCCCATTCATCTTAATTTCCACCTCTCTGCCATCTGCCTCCTAAATAACACTCCTCCTCATTTCCCTACCATCCCATATCCCTGCTGTCTTCTTCTATACTCTCATGGCCAGACAATGGCCCTCCCCAAACATAATTGCTTGTTATTGGTATGGAGACTCTACTTCTCCTGCCTCACTCCCTCTCTTCCATATCCCTTCCTACTCTCCTTTTCTCCTACGGTGATCCAGACCTTAATTGCCCTGGGTTTAGCTGCCGGAGTGAGTGAAACCCACAGGATGCTCTCAGTTTAAGTTGGGTGGTGATGAAGTTTAGTCTGCGGCACAAGCACTTAAACAGATGCTTTCACTTTCGCACCATCTAACCACCTCATTTTCCCACAGTTTTAAATACCCTTTAATAATTGATCTCTGGGGTGTCGCTACAGTCCAGTGAAGCAGCAAAAAGAATTAAAACAGAAACATCTGCGCCAGAAGATAGTTTAATTAGTGGTGAAGGGATACATGCATGGTGTACATGTATGGTGCTATTAAGCCTTCCCACCAAAGGGAGACTCAAGTGCGCCAGTCTGTCGTCTGCAGAGACGAACCGAATGGGTGATAGATTGTGCTCCTCATCATGAGACTTTGATGAGACTGTGGAGTAGTTCGATCATGGCTATAGTGCGTCGCAGTCATGATGAGTGTGATTGCCACGCAACAGAAAATAAGATTTAAAGATTCCTTGCAGCGTCCTCCACTCTCTGCTGCTCATCAAGGGGTCCGTCTTGTTCGTATTCTGCTTTTCTGTCTCCCTCCTCTCACGTTCTCGCTCTCAAGGTCCTGGCCTGGGTTCCCTGCATTTTTCTCAGCTCTCTCTCCTCACCTACCCTAAATTGGCTCAGCACACTTTCACATGAGCCAGCAGCTGAGGTTTTTGGGTTGGTGCTTGGTCTGCAGTCTCCCCTCAGCATACATACACACACACACACACACACATAAAAGTACACTGACACACCCGCAGACTTGAGGGGATGAAGGTAAGAAGGCTTTGTGGTGGCTGTGGCCTGGGTTAGGATAAGGCTGTGGGGCTCTGGGGCTACTCAACACTCTAAATTGGATTGGGCTGCACAGAAAGATGGATCGATGGTGGTTGGCCACACAGGTGTAAGAGACTTGAATCTGCAAATTGAATCTTTAAAGCATCCACAGCTTTTTAACTGTGTCCTTCTGAAGAAACTCTCCAGGCACCGTCTGGTCATTTCAGCCTTCTTTGCAAACTCATTACAGCCTCGCTGACCAAATTTGTCGTGTATGTGTTGAGAGGCATCACATAGCTGCACCTATTTTATTTTATAGTTGTGTTTGACAGGGGGCAAGAGCCCTCAAGTGAGAAAGCAGAAGCTGCTGGGGGCGTATTATGAGTGTAGGTCCGTGCCATAATGCCCTTGCCCAGGAATTCTCAATTATGGAGAGAGAAGAGTGGAGAGGAACAGGATCTGTGAGGTAAATGTCTCCATCTAGGAGCAAGCACTTCAGATATCTTTAGTAAAACCCCAACCTAACAATTATCACGTATGATATAAATCTAAAGGCCAGTTCACAAGGTCAGTGGCCTACTTTACAAAATGGTTATTTTTTTTCTCACTTGCACTTAAAAGCATTTAGGTTTTCAATCTAAAAGCCAGCCACAATTATTGGAAATGTCTTCTATTTATTGCCACGTCAACTTTATGACCCTTTTTTCCGATTTTATGTTTCTTTATATAATGTTGTATGCAGCTATTCAGTGACAGCCATTAGACGGTTTGGCTATAGGTCTGTAAGTCTGGTGGAAGGAGACGACTAATAGGTTTAATTTGAGACTCAACCCACAATGTCTTGCTGAGGCTGTGATGAGAAAAAAAAAAATATAAATATATACTGAGATGAAACTTGGGAGAACGTGAAGTTGAAATGAAAGTCAAAAAAGTAGGATAAAAAGCAAGTTTGTTTCCCCTTCCCTTTGTGTGTTCTGTGTGTGCTAACATGTGAGACATTTGTGGAAAAAAAAACTAGCAGTGAGAGTCAGTCACCGTAGCTTCCTGAGGCAGGGATACTCTGGTGAAATCTGCTGTTGGATGCTTGCCTTTTTGATTGGGCCTCTTATAGACTGTGATATGTGGATTCCACTGCAGGCTACTGTATCCTGCAGATTGTGTGCATGCTCTCTCATCCCTCTTTCACATATCTGTCTCTTCATATCAATGTCAATTATAGGAGAAAGCTTCCTTTTCTATCAAAGTTCCTCAGTCTTTTCTTTACTTTGTTTGTGTCTCTGCTTTATCTTCTCCCTTGTCTTGCTGCTTTCCCCCAGACATGACATAAGCAGAAAAAGAAGGGGTTATTAAATCATTTCAGTGAGTGCAAGACAAAAAGGGGAGTACAGACACACTCCTCCCAAAATCTATTTGAACTGATGCTACACATCTTTCTTTCAAAAGTGTAACTGTTGAAGTCGCTGATTTATCTGCATTTGGTCATAATTTATCATCCACACATCACACACAGCTTGTGCGTTTTTCATTAAAGTGACAGATTATTGCCGAAGAGCTTCTGTTCCTGAGCACCACGTGTTCGCTTTCACACACATACACACTCATGCATACATGCATATAAATTGTCAGCTTAAACCCTGTGTTTTAATGATGTGCAGGCAGAAGATCAAAGGCCACTCGTGGGTCGGAGCATTAGCCATGTCTAAGAGATGAACAGGTGTACTGCTTTCTGTATTCATGTCCACAGTCATCTGGCCACTTGAAGTCACAGTGTCTCACTTATCGCTACATTTGATTGGTGGTTTAGATGTTTAACTGTTCTTGTAGACAAGGGCATATCCAGATGGGAAAGTGTACCTTGACCTGCCTTTGTCTGTCTGTCTGAAGTGCTGCACTTGGTGTGTGTGCGTGCTCATATTTAAGCCCAGGCACACATGCATCGAACAGATGGAGCAAGAGGGCACCTTAACAAAGTGGCTGGTGTAATTAGGTCCAGCCTGTACAGTGAGACTTGTAGAATAGTAATTGAGGGATGTAGAGAACGATAAGCGAGACTTTTTTTTTTTTTTTTTATTGTTTTGTCTTGCTGAGAACAGTGTTCTTTCTTCCCGAAATGCCCTGCTCCACGCTTAAACAGTCACACTCAGTCACACATGGACTCTGCCAAGTACAATGTAGTCTGATTTGTTGGTCACTTAGCCTCTCTTCTCTAATAGTTGGTGATTAATTGTCTCAGAACTATTCCACTAATCTGGCAATTGAACCAGTCACTTCCAGGGACAAGTAGTCTTCTCCCTTTAGATCTCAGGTCGCAGCCAGAGTCTACCTGATCTAAGTAAATGGTATTTATTTACAGTGAAACCATGTCCTATGTGTGCACTGTAGACCAGTTTCCCTGACTTACGATTAATATGTCTGAAAAAGCTTGAAAAATGTTTTCCAACGGTTCCCATCTGTGTTACTGAAATCCTGACCCTTGAAGATCGACTGTATTGAATTTTGATGCTAACGCATATAAATTTACATAAAAATTAATGTTAGCATCAGGCCATTTGAGGGAGAGGGAAGACTTACAACACTTTTACCAATTATATCTTTATTCATTAATTGTGATATGAGTAATCCATGCCCAGTGCAGAATGTGAAATGAGAGAGTGAAATGGTTTGCCATATATACACACTTGACTGATTGGAGAGCTCCAAGCAGTGTGTGAGAGCAGAGTGGACGCACATGCATGCACACACATGGGCACGCGCACATACACACACGGATATCAGACTCAATTGTGCCCACTCAGTCCTAAATAGAAAACAGATGATAACGAACACCCCTGCACTCTACTCCATGTCGTTCTGCCGTACATCCCACGATTTTAGCCAAGTCCTAAGCCGATCAGGCTCCTCAGATATCCACTTTTAGCTGGATTATGAGAAAGCTGGGCTGTAATAAAGGCTGTGGATCGTGAAATAGAAAGTGGTGTTTGGCATGTTGAGCCAAGGACCTTAATCAGCCCATTCACACCAGCTCAGGCCCCAAACAGTGGGTGAAGCTAAGCTAATGTAGGATTGCTATTCAGCCAGATTCTGAGATCCTCCCTATCTTTTCTTTTTCGCATTCATGCTGTCCCGTCTTATGCCAGTCTTGATGCACCTCATGTGCAAGAGACAGAGTCAGACAAGCCGACAGGCAGAAGTCAGAAGATTTATCGGGGATTTTGTTTGGATACACATCTCAGATTTTATGGGACTTTTAAATCTCTAATGTGTCTAATCTGTTTCCATCCTTCCATTGTCTTTTTTCTCTCCCTTTTCTTCATCCCTTTTCTTCATGAACCTGTTATGAACATTGATTGAGACTAAGCTCTCACATAGTACTCTAGTTAATAATGCAGTGAGAAATGAAGTCATTTTCACCATGGCTTTGTGCTAATTAAATTTTACAGCAGCCTTATCGCCTAGCCACACAGATTCCTGGTCCTCCCACATTTACCAATGCCAGCAGCCATATCACATAGCCGTCAGGAAGGAGAGAGCTTGGGAGATGATTATATGAACTTCTGTTGTTATGGGAGGGAAATGAGTATTATCTCCTCTTTTTATCAATGCCCTTTACAAAGGGAGGTGCTTGAGTTTTGTCTCTGTGGTAATACCTTTGGTTAAGGAACGTTAGAAGTGCCAGAGAAACACTTTTCTCTCTCATCTCATTGCGCTGCTTCCATCTTGTCTTGTTTTTCCTTTATGTATCTTTTCAAAAAAGCTGTATGTCTGGTATTGTGCTTCAGGCTAACATTTGTGACTGGTCACACTTGGGCATTGGCAGAAAGAGCCGCAGCTCAGTTTGCATTTGTTGCTATGGTTGCCACTGAGCTATCTTGACTCGGAGGTAAAGCAGAGAATTTCGGTAGAAGTGAAGAAAGAGGGATAATGTGTGGCTTAAAATTCTACTCACCCTCCTGAAATAACCAATCTTTAAACAGGGCTAGCCAGGTATCACTCTCTAGTGCATCATACTCATTCAGAAGTAGGCACAAACACCAAGACCCTTGTTGCTGATGATTCCCGAGACCACTTTAGTCTGTGGTGATAAAATGATCACAGTCTCCCACACTGCCTCTTCTCTGTGTCTTTATCTCTGGCTGCCATTTCTGCTGCCACTCCACCCGCTATGTGTCCTCTCACTGATCCAGAAGCTCTAAGTGCAGCGACAGGAGTTTCCACGCCGACAGAGCAGGAAGGCCAGCCCTCAGGCAGCAGGATCTGTTTGATGCTGGATTCCCCTCAGAGAGTGGGATTTGGGCTTTGCTGATCTGCTATTATACCACCCTTTTATGCTCATGCACTCACTCTTTCTCACATTAGTCTCTATGCAGTCACTTGCCAAATGCATTTATTTCTACACATACACGCACACACACATGCAGACACACACACCCTTGAAGAAACTCAGCCTTGAGTCACA
Source organism: Ctenochaetus striatus (assembly GCA_034780835.1). Classification (NCBI taxonomy): domain Eukaryota; kingdom Metazoa; phylum Chordata; class Actinopteri; order Acanthuriformes; family Acanthuridae; genus Ctenochaetus; species Ctenochaetus striatus. The sequence continues at coordinate 9,210,457 of JAUZTA010000001.1, forward strand.
CTGGGCCATGTATGTGTCTCTGGCCTCTGGGCTAAAGAGCTTCATTAGTCTGGCACTAGCTTTGATTAGCATCCTCCGGGGTACAAATTAGCAAACAAGCTCAAGTGATCCTGTGAAGAAATACTCACTCCAGGACTTTATGCAGCTATATGAACTCTTCATAAGTATGTGCTTTTCCCTGTCATTCAGGAGATGACCGTTTTATCTCAGATCAGGTTGTGTTGAGGTCTAATTAGTAAGGGTACTCTCCAAGAATGTAGAACTTTCATACTGAGTAGTGAAAGGAGTGGGTGTACCCCAAACATACAGTAATAGAACATTTTTATTTCTTAATTTATTTTGTACCCCAGTAATTTTAAGTTTGTGTGTGTGTATTTTTGTGTGTGTATTTGCTTTGTATGTACTTGTGAAAATGTGTTTCACGTTACTTTGGCACATACACCTCTGTGTGAATGGGTTCATTCACTGCCTCAGTAAGAGCATTAATGTGTGCTTATGTAGCTTGTGTATGTGCATTGTCCGAGACTGTTTTTCATTCAGGTGAAAAGTCCTAGAGCTGCCGCCTGCTCCGTAATAACCATACTTGACATTTCCCTGTTCTCCAGCCTGTGGAGTCTAGCAGATGCTTTCCATTCCAGTTGAACCCATTAAGAGCTTCTCTTCTCTACTGCATCCACTGGTCTGTCCTTTGGCAGGGCCCCTCTGAATGTCAAAACTCACTGTTTAGCATCACAATAAAGGAGATGTGGGGCACAGAAGCAAAGGAAAGGAAATAGTTTCTTGCTGGCAAAGGTCAAAAAGATTATTTTAAAAAGCTTGCTATGGCTCACCAGTGTAGTATAGCCAAGCCATTTTTTATCATCTGCACCTCTTTTTTAGAGACATTAATGACTATGCTGCAAATCTGCATCAACAATCATTGAGTGTAAGCTTTTCTTCAACAACTAAATAGAATAGAAGCAAACTACTCATTATATTAACAGCTGGTTTTTATTTTGTCTGTTCTGAAAGTGGATAAATACTGTCTCAAATACAGAGGCAGAACATTTGATTTCTGACACCATTATTGTTTTATCCCTTTTGTTTGACTAATGAAAAAGTGTCTCTGTCTGTCTGTTGCTTTTAATTTGCTAATTGTCACATGCATAT
>JAUZTA010000001.1:9344313-9358021 GCA_034780835.1 Ctenochaetus striatus
TATATATATATATCTCATATGATATATGAGAGCATATATTATCTATGTAATTTCAGAGAGTATCAGCATTAATTTGGCATTTTTATAGTCCTAGTCAGCAGTAGTAGCCACACTTTTTAAACTTGAACATACATCCTGGATACTGTGTTTTTTAAATCAAAACATTGTCAGTGGTCCTGACATAGTTTCAACCACCGTTGGAGCCACATGCTGTCTACCAATCAAAGACAACAGAGACAGATGGAAGGTGGAAGAAAGCCCCAGGGGAAAGGGCTTATGTCTCAGTTTCACTGCCACAATGGAGCACGTGCGCTGGCTATTGTCGCTATTGTTCATTCACACAGTGTGCATCAGCTGACAAAAAAGAAAAAAGAAAAAAAAGAAACTACATCACATCCTGTCTCAAAGCTATTGATCTTGAGGTAGCTACAGGGCCTCACGGTATGTTAACGGATGAAGAGGTTTCCTTGGCAATCTTTTGCAATGACAGGGGCCTCAGTGACCCTGACGTCTGGCAGATGCATCATTCAAACAGGAACAGGAAAGTGATGCTTGCATTTCCACCAATCACAGCATGATAGTTTGTGGTGTTTTGCTGTTTTAACCAATCAAACATATTTGTATCAATTCAAATCTTCTTTTTGGTTGCTGAATAACATCTAACTCTGTAAATCCCTAACAGCCTCTGAAAATGATCACAGCTTGCATGGAGAGTTGCCAGATTAAGATTTTACCAGATTAAGTTCTCTTATAAATAGTAAAACCCAAATAGCATCCAAGTCAAAAGAAGAGTTATGGGAAATCATTGCTAAGTAAATCAGAGAGTGTTTTATAACTACTAAAGAAGTTTGAACAGTTTATCAAAAATCTCTGGATAAAAATAAACAGAAAAAAAACTCATAACTTTTTTTTTACCTTTATTGTGTCAGTTTTATAATAACAGCAATTTTAGCTCAAACAACAAAACAATTAACATTTAGCTGCAAAAACAAAGGGCTTAAAAATGAAAAGTTTCAGAGTAGCATCTAAAAATTTTGCATAGTTCCACAATATGCATATGTGTGGGTGAATAGTTTTGATTCCAATATATTAATGATACATGTAAGAATGAAAAAAAACTGTAGAGGAAAAACTTTTAATCAGTAAAATTAATAATATTAACAATGCATAAGAATACTTCAGAATATTTTTATTCAGTGGTTTTGCACAGAACATCTCTCTTAAAAAGCATTTGACCAAGGTTGGCCATTTGCATTGAAAATCACATTTTCACTATAAGTACATCAGCCTTTCTTTTTTTCTCTGTGATGTTCAAGGCTTGAATTCCTCAATTGAAAATGCATGGGCGGTTTCAATAGGCAGCTGGGTTAAAGACTTATAAAAGCAGCCAGGCTATTGAGGAAGCTGATGGAGGAAACCTTGTGAATGGGAGAGGTTGGACGGCTTGACTGATTTCTATTGTTGACCATCTGTAAGTGTGCCTCTTACACACATACACACAAACAACTTTTGGGCACGGGCCAGAAGGTGGTGTCAATGGACTTAATGGGGGAGGGGCGATATCTACCGTTGAAAGTAATTACTGGTATTTTTTCAGGGCTTGTTACTTGGCCTTTTTTGTGAGGGGGGTTGGGTGTTGAGAGGTCATTTAGGGGAATGGAATTTACATCCGTTGGTGGAAGGGAAAGTTATGTCACTGGGAATTGACAGATGTGTGTCCAGAACATATTGGCTCAAGAAAGTAAACATAGGCATTAAATATAACCGCTGTTCTGGAAAAAAAAACAAAAAACAAAACTTGAACTACAAACATTTCATCAGTTACATCAGTAAAATAAAACTACTTCCTCTTTAAAACTGACAGTAATCCTATTTTGAGTCTAGTTTTGCTATTTTTCATTCTTATTTGTAGACCTAGTGTGTGTTTTTGCATGTGCAGCAATACAAATAAATGCCGGTTTTCAGAGCCAAAACTGTGACAATCAAGCAAAAGTTTGGGGAACATAACCCTCTCGGGGTAATCTCAAAAACTAAGCCAAACTGCTTCCTCAGGATTGTGTGGATGGGCTTTCATCCAACTTAATTAACTATGACCTGGCAACACAAGCAGAGGACCCATCAACTGCCAATAGATTTTAATTCAAATAATGCTGAACCCCGATTGGTGCTTGTCACCCTTTTCCCACTGAGCACCACAGACTTAAAATCCTTGAGAAGAGACCAAAATACAAGCACAATACTTTAATAATTAAATTACCAAAACCACAGTGTAAGATCACATCACTTCTAGTAAGAATGTGGTTCTGGGGGCCTTTTAAAGTGCATGAATTGATAATGTTATGAAGTGTCGGAGAGCTGTAGTTTACAGAATAGCACACTGAAATTTTAATGTGCAGGTTCTGGATACATGGACATGCCAACCCTGCCTTAATGGTGTGGCATCATTCACACAGCAGGGTTTCAAGGTTACAAGGCTGCGTCTGTGCTCACATTCTCACTCTGGTACTGTTCTGCTGGAGGTGAGTTAGGCAAGGCAGCAGAAACTCAGCCTGAGTGACCTCAAACAATGCTAGAAGCAGACAAGCGACAAAGCCCTGATGTGTCAGTGTGTGTTTTTAGGGACCCTGAGACTCATGCAGAGACAGAGCTGCCCATTTCCAGTCTATCTGTTAGCCGCTGAGACATCAAAGTACTGAAGTGTCTTTTAAGTCTACAGGGGTAAGCCAGTAGCCTGATTGCACTAGCTCCAGTGGCTTTTTACTATGAGCATCCAAAGAGCCATGCACATAGGCAAAGGTGCAAAATGGGCCTTACTTTGGTTCTTTTTTTTTCTTAAAAGCCTTCCTGTCCTTTATAGAAACTGCAAAATTTGCTGACTTGACACAGCTGGCTTGGACAATAGAGACTAGTCTGCTGAGAGCATAATATATAAAGCCAACAGAACCTGACTTACTTGAATATGGACTATCAATGAGTTTTTAATGAAGCCATAATTCTGGTCAAGAGTCCAAAACTGCCAGATCTCATGAGCCCCTGAAACTTCTAACAAGGCGTTTACTGTTGCAGGAAGTTTGAAATGTCTGGAGAAAGGGTGCACAAGGTAATACAAGGGCAAAATACTTGTCCACCAAGATATGTGAAATGGGTTCACTTCCTGGCTTAATCATGCATTTCGTCAAACACAACTAGAAGCCCTCATGGTTGGGAAACTGTCGCGGGATCATGTCCTTGTCTCTGCACTAGTGACTTGCACTGATTGCTTTGTGTGCATGCAAAGTGGGGGTGAGATCAAGAGGGAATAAGGGGGAGGGAGGACGCACGTCACTGTATACTCCAACTGCAGTACAGGAAAACTGGACATTTTAAAAGCAGAGGAACAAGAGAGACAAAATCAACAGCATGTCTGAAGTCTTAATATTAAAAGTGTGAACACTGTATTTTTGTGCTCTTAATTGGGGCTCTACACATGTGGAAATTGTGTGGCATACAGTCATGCATTCATACAGTAAAAACAGTTTGTACTGCACGGATGCGAAGCAGTTTTCGGAGTTATTTTGAAACAATCTAAAAGCCTTTGCAAAAATTAATAATCAAGGTACTAACACCGGATGAGGTATTCTGAATAAGTAAACTCATCGTAGGTTTTATTTCTGCATCCCATTTATATCTCAAGGGCAAGTTGCCAATTAAATCCTCCTGAATAACTGAATCACAAGTACGGTATTTAAACATTTTATAACAAAGCCATGAAAAGGAGAAAAGTCCATGGCCTAATTTTTCACCGTGTGAGTATGAAGGACAGAGATGCCGACCAGAGAAATGAATTAAAGCACAAGTGAAAGTGTACTGAAATATTCTTTTTAAAAAACATCAATAGACTGAATACTTATTAAGTATCTGCAATTTTTCTTCCCCTTGTTGGAGATGTTTGATATTTATGACTCTGAATATTATATTTGAAAAATTAAACTGATTTATTAGTTCTTCCACTTTGAACATTTTATTCCATGCTACAGGAGCTGGAGTTTATCCCAGAATACACTGACTAAAATGGTTAGAGGCAGGTACAGAATCCTGCTTTTGCTTTGGTAAAAGCCATTTTATTAAGTTTTTAATGTTGTTACAGTATTTTTTCGAACCAGTAAACAAGATGTCTTGCAGTTGTGTGTGGTAGTTGGCCTGCTTCACTGTTGTTAAGATTTGGGTTAGTGTTGTGAAGGCTATATGCACAAAAAGATTTGACTCTATCGAGAGGGACCTGTAAATTCTTTTGAATCCCTTTTTTCAAAGAGATTGTACAATGCAACCACAAAGAGAACCATTATTTATGCCACCTTGGGTTTATTTTACATGAATCAAACCAACGCTGCGCAGTTTGAGGTTGATAGCTTTTAGGTATTTCATTTTTGGGGTCATTTAAAACTGCAAGTCAGAATTAAAACTGACCAAAGCAAAAAAAAACAAACAAAAAAAACAAAACAAAAACTGATTCCAAGGTATTGCTATTGTCATATCTCGCCATCCCTTTCCATAACCAGTTTTTAACTAGTATCCAGGGAAGTTGCCGTCCTCCCCCTAATTAATATATATGATAACTATGCCACCAAAGCCAAGAACCTGCAGCTGCACTGTTCTCTGATTTGTTCAAGCAGGTTGCTCCTCCGACCACACCCCAATCACTGGTGTCATTGTCATGAAGAGCTGATTAAAAACACCTGCATGCTTTACTAGTTATTATGCTACTGAACTGGTTGCATCTAAGGCTATTTCAATACCTGTCATTATACAGATGCCTCCTCAAAATTCAGATGGCCAAGTAAAGCAAGAGCAACCCAGTAGATTTCAATGCCATTAGCCACCCTGCTCAATAATCAGCTTCATTTGCTAAGAAAACAAACTGGGGCCAGATGGCGAGGCTGATGAGCGCTCATCGATCTGGGGTCCCTCTTGCATACTTGCTTAATTTTGGAAATGGAGGGGATGGCCTTCTGGAGGGAGGAGGAAAACTCTGGGGCAGATGTGACTTCCCTCCTCAATGCTAAACACAACACTCAAAATATGAGTGGTATTAGAGCTTTGGAGCAGCCCTTGGAGTTCGAAACAGTCCCACTAGTGAGAATAACTTCACTTCAAACTCGCTAGGTATCTTTGTAACTGCAGGCAGTAAAGAGGGCTAAACCTGTGTGAAACTGAACTTCTCAATAAAATATAATATGAAATTTTTAAGACTAACCTTTAATTGAGTGCACTTTGGTCTACTGAAATTTGCAAATCTGTTTTAATAGTCTTAGAGTCACACCAGCTAAGTCACATTCAATAATTAAAGCAAAGTTTGATGAGGTCTTTTTTACTCAGGTAAAAGAGATTTATCCCTCATCTAATCTGATGGAAGTTTTCTTCAAGTAGCACATAGCTGACAGTGTGAGATAATGTAACCCCTGCTACTTTCATGTTTGCAGTAATCATTTTTATAAAGTACCATTTGTGCAACCCCGTGTACGGCGTTAGCAACTGTTTAAAGTAGAATATTTTAACAAAACATAAGCGTGTTTCATAATATAGTTATCTTGGCACTGTAATACCATGGAATAGGCTTTCATATTTAAAATTTTGTACGTCTTTTGAGTTTTTATTAGATACTGAAGATTTTTTGAATTAAAAGTGAGCAGCAATTTCATCTGGATTTGACCCGAATGACCTTCCTACTTAGGCTGAGATATTAGTCTCACATTCCTGCGAGATAGAACAGGCAGCTTATTAAAAACAACCCTTCATTACCATAAGACATAGCAAAGCACTTGGCTTCCTAATCTTTGGGAAGCTCCAGATGAATATCTTTCCATAACCCCAAAGTTGTTATGGACAGCGCGGCAGAATGCAGCGTTTCAGGAGAAACTGGCGGTTGCTGTTTATTTTTTAGCTGATGTTTTGGCCAAATAGCTATTGTGTCTGTGAAATCTTGTTTAGTCACGCTATGATTGTCCTTTATTGGCAGGGATGTGGTTGTTGAATATTGGTGGCTGTGAATGGAGGAGGCAAAACAGAGGGAGGAGACAAACAGATGGTGTCAGGATCAGGGCTGCACAAATTGAATTGAGAAAAAAAAACAAGAGAACAGCAATGTTTTTGAGACAGAAGGTATTATTACCCAGTTCATTGTGTTAATTTCTTTAAGAATGAAAACAGATATTATGAATATGATTATTATCTTGGACTTTGATGAAGAGCGATACAGCCAAAAGCATGGGAGAACCTGAATCCACGTCAGGGTATGACAAATGCAGGACGGCAGTGACATCTTGGGTGAATACCAAATGGATCTGGACATAGTGTGACGGCGAGTGCTGTTGTAGAGGAGTTGGCAAGCCAGGCTTCAACCCTACCGGTAGCAAGAGACCATGAAACAGATTGAGGTGATTATGTTGATTATGTTAGCAGGAAGAGGGACAAACAGTACTGATAGCAATGGAGGAAGGGGCCCTGCCATCTTAATGAACAACTGACTTGTTTGCTGGACATGCAAGTGCTGTAGATAGAACAATTATGTTAAAATAAGCAGCTTATTTTAATGGTTTAACTGAGGTGCCCTGGCTTACTGTGGGATTCTGCTGAGACATAACAAGTCAAGATCCAATTATGAATCTCAATTAGTCACTTTTGTCCAATTTTTTTCGTGTGTTTTTTCTTGTTTTGCAAAATAATGAGAGCTTACAGCAAACTTTTGTGAGAGGATACTGTTTAATGAACTTTAGCTGTTTGGTACTTTTTTTGTTCCCATTATGACCCATATTGAGCTCTAAATTAAAATAACATTGTTTGTAAACCTTTCCAAACACTGACAACAGTTAACTCCCCCAAAACACGTGACTGCATCTATTGGCGCCAAAGTTTACTTTCCTAAACTACTGATGTTATAACATACACCATTACATCAAGCTTTATATACTGAACATGTTGGTGTATATCGCACATGCTTGGGCACTTACCAAACACACATTTATCAGTGAAAACTCAATCAATCTCTTGTGAGCTCTGCTTATGCATCAGACTCTTGTCATTTAATATTTATGCTCAGCTTGTAAATCAAGGATGACCAAACTTCTTCCATTCAAAGAGCAAAACTGAAACATTATTGTGTGCTTTGGGCTAAAGACAAACACTTATTGCACTGTCATATTGTGATTGTAACACAAGTGACAGGACATTTTGAAGAAAAATGTTATACAAACAAATCTAACAAATCTGACACTTCACAACTTTTACAAACAAATATTTCAAGGAACATAAATAATTACTGAATGAAGTAAAGGAATTACCAAACTGATCAGTCAGTAAACATGAATTCATATTCAAATGGTTTGTTTTGCATTGGATTCTCACAGGCCTTAATCATACTGAATAATATATAAACTCAAAAAGGAATGAAAGATTATCTTTGAAAAAAAAAAGAATAAAACAAAAAGAAAATGAGGCATCATTCCAGCAGCCTTGGCCTGGTGATATCTTTTATATTATGGATACAGTAATTCTCATCAGCTATGTGATAAAGTGGGGTACTCTCTGTTGCAAGTGGCAGACTGTCCTTTGAGGTCTGCTGCCTGTGAGAGTATTTTGCTACAGAGAATATTATCAGGTAAAGAACCGGCTTTCTTTATCTCCTCCACTTAACTTAAAATATGGCGGTAGATTTAGATAAATAGCAAACCTGGTAGAAATGTTTTTCATCATATGCAATGAACACTTTACACACCTGCTACAGCCACCCATGAGTGGGTTTCTGAAAAAGAAAAAGCTGGTAAATTGTTTAATTTCCCAAGTTACAGAAAGAGGAAAAGAGGATCCGTTGCCAAGGTTTTGTGAATGTAAATGATCTGGAAATTCTGCTTTATGATGTTGTTTGGTGTTAATGGCTTTGAAGTAGATATTGTTGAGAAGCAAAAAGTGTATATCGAGAGTCTGTTTTGCTTTCTTAAAACTCCCTAATGATGTCAACCCTGATGTATTTGGACCATGTGAAATGCTTGCTATGCTTCTCCTTCAAAAGTTCTGCCACAATCAATTAGCATTAAAAACAAATGATGATGCAGAAAAACAGACCTGCCATATCTGGCCTTTTAATTGAAGGAAAAAGAAAGAAAAACGTGACTTTCAAACAAAATAAGGCCTTAGATTTTCACAGTATTGCTGTTTTCGGTTCAGTCTAACTAGGCACTGTATATATAGGCACTGTAATTTGGCCTCCATACAGGTTGTGAACTGGTTATAATCCATTTTTTTAGGTGTGGTGGTGTGGATTGTGGCTGAATCAGAGGTGGGCGATAGAAAGGCTAAGGCTTCAACAGAGAACACAGGGTTTTTCCTGTTCTTCTCCCAGCATTAATGGCTGGAGCATTCCTATTACCTGCACTGAGCCCTGAAGATGGGATTCCTGTGGTGCAGGCCGGGAGCTGCTCTGCTGCGCTGCATTGTGATGAGTTCTCCACTGATGTTTTCTTGCTCTCGCTCCTCTTAACTCTGCCAGTCCTACTTTTCTCTCCCGCCTGTCTTCAACCAGGGTGTAGTAGCTTTCTCAATATGTCTAGTGCTTTTGTGCTTCTTTTTTCTGTCCTCTTGCTGAATTTATATGCTCTTTTTGAGCATTTTATTCTTGCACATTTGTGTGTGTGTGTGAGTCTCTGTGTGTCTCTGTGCATGTGTGCACATCTTTTCTTACTACGAAGCATCTATTGTTCCATTCGTACTATTCCTATGACCAAAGTACTGCTGCGGATGTGATTTCAATAGTATCAACAGCTGCAGCCAAAATTGAAAATCTGAATAGCTTTACATTTTCAGTGGGACTACAAATAAAAGCATTAGGTTTTAAATTGACACCCTCTGATTTGGCGAAGTCAAAATACAAATCCAAGGTTATTACAACCCCCAGGCTAAAGCTTCCTTTAACAGAAAAGCCTCTATCACGTCAGGGAAAAAAAAAAAGATAAAGTAAGACTGTTTATCTTAAGAGAGGATATGTTATTATGATGGATTATGCTTTTAATCATCAAAATATTTGAAGCAGGCTTTCAGTCATTATAGAGCTGAAAGCAGAAGAACATAATGAATCCATGCATTATATTCAGCACAAGAGCTCTGACAAAGCCATCTGAGAGTTTTACCTTCAGAGGAAAGGAAGGAAATTGCAGACTCTTTGGTCCTTACTGTCAGTTTCTCTCCTTATTTTCAACTTCTGTCCTCCTCTCGGTTTCTCTCTCTCTCTACTAATGCTTCTCTATGTTGTCACTCCACGTCCTGCTATCAGACACCATCGTTGTCTCATCTGTTCATACTCTCTTGGGAGCCCTGTTTGTCTCCTTATTCCCTCTACATCCTCTTCTACTTTCTCTTTCTTCCCCTGGAGTCTCCTGTCAGCTCCTCTGCTCCCAGTGGTACATCTTGGAGAAAACAAGCCGGAGATGGCAGTGTAATATGGACAGAGTTAAAATGAATATAGACACTGGAGAATATAAAAATTTTGCATTGAAAATGAAAATCTTCAGTGGTATGTAGTACAAAGATGTGTCTCCAGTGCTCTTCTAATTAAAACTTGGAACATGTGCATACGCTTGTGTGTCTTTAAGTTTGTTTCTGTGCATGAGGCTTATATTCCCCTAACAACCCCTTGCTTCCCCAGACTATTGCCCCTCCTACTTTCACACCCATGCTGGGGGTAGTTCTGACATGGGAGCTTCTTTTACTGTAGGGTTGACAAGAACCGATATCCTCCCCCCATCTGAGCATACATGAAGTCCGGGTTTCTCATCACAGAATAGCTGCCTGACAACTCATCCATTCAGCTCAGCCCCACCAGGCTTTACCTCAGTGCTCACTGCCTTAACTGGGCCTCCATAACAAACATCTTCTCATTTTAAGTGTGGGAAGAAAAAAGGGTGGCCTATAGAGCTTCTATGGTGACCTGGTCTCAGGGGCTGCAGGGGAGGTTAAGACCGGAGGGGTGATGGAGGAACGACCAAAGGAGTGAGACAAGCAAAATGAAGTAAGGCAAATTGAAGAGAGATGTTAGAGTCAATACGTAACCTAATACAGCAGCAGTGGGCAGACCAGGCATTCCTCATCTCAGTCCCCTGTGGTTTGCACAGCGAGCAATTTTTCAAGTTAAAAGAAGGATTTGGGTTAGATGCGGAGGCCCATGAGAGTCAATGTGGCATTTGCACTATGCATTGGGTACCTGCTGAAAAAAGAAAAGAAGGCATCTGCAGAGTAAATAATAATCTCTTACTGTTACACTGTGATAGATAGATTTTATAATGCACAAAGAAAGTTGTTGTATTTTCAATGCATTTCTCAAGAACTATAATAAAACCTGAGACGGTTTAGCAACAGGCAAATGAAAAATTGATTCCATAGTATAAACATAGCTGTTATCATATAAAGTGATTTACTGTATATAAATTTGAAGACACGACATTTTTTTTAAAATAAATGTTCACTCTCCATGACAACCAAGCAAAACTCCACTCCTCTGTGGAGCATGCATTGAATACCAGTGAAAAGACCTTCAGCTAAGATTTTTCTGTGTATTATTAATTCTGAGATCAAAAAAGAACATTGCAGCTCAACATGTGTTTATAAAGTTTTAAACATATTTATGAACATTTAAAATCTGGTTTTGCACGAGATGATTTCCTCTTTATCTCATTATCTCAGCAATAAATCTTAACAACTGCTTTACAGTTTGTTAATAAGCATTTTAATTATTCTTATACTCTTGCTACACCAGTTATTTATACAATTTAGTATAAGTTATAAATATTACCAAATAAGTTAACCATCACCTGAACAAATTCTTTATTCTTCTTGTATCTACATTAAAGCATCTTATGAACTATTTCTAAAGTGTACATAAATTGATAATAAATGCTTAACTAAAGGATCAAGAAAAGTTTAGCCAAAAGTAGAAAGACAAAGCACAGGAGGAAAAGTTGAAAACAAAATATTCTAATTTCTGGCTGAAAATTTTGTTTCTGGAAGTTTGGCGGATGTCAGTGAGAGTCTATCAAACAGCCATACAAACACACCTTTATTGAGAAGAATATAGAATATGGGCATGTGGCACGTTTAATCACTTAGACCTAGATACTGTGGAGCTCAACTAAAATAGCTCTGTGTTCCGCCCCGCTTATTCCCTCACGTCTGAGTGGGTGCACCATCGCTGAATAACCTCCTCCACACTCTGATGGTGGCCAGCTTCTACTACAGATGGAGGAAAATTGGATGGATAGAAAAAGAAATAGAAATAGGACAAGCTAGGCCTGAAGCAAATAAAACAGAAGTGGGAATCAATTTTATCATCCAATTATCATTTTGGCCTGACCCCTGTGCACTCAATATTACTAGTTTCAATAATAGATTAAAAAGCGCTTTCTCTATATCCTAATTAGAATCACTGCATAGTGGCCATCTCAAATTACTATCTGTCAAGTTACTAATTTTTAGTAGATAAGTTGTTCTATAGTAAAATCAGATACACATACAAGGATATCTATGTCTATTAATATTAAATTAACTAAACAACGATTTTACTCTTACAGAATGCACATATTCTGTTTCCTCAAAATAAAACAACAGACTCAACATGCAGCCCATCAGCGAAGCAGCATGTTCAATCATATCATGCAGAGAAATTGTCTGGCTGTTATTGGCCGGGAATCATCGCAAGTATGAGAACTATATTCCTAGAATGGAATGCTCACTGTTGTTGGAGAAAAAATATTTTGCCTGAATGTGCAGACAATCTGGTGCCACACGAGTTATGCTGACAGAATCCACAGACTGCCATCTGCATAACTTGTGTACTATTAAATGCTACCACCATCACAAGCTAAATGCCAGCATTTTGAGTTATTTCAACATAAAAATGCAAGAAGTATAGTCAGAAGAAAATGCAGGGTAGTATTCATCAAACTGTCAGGGAGTCAAAACTTAAAAAAAAAAACAAAAACAGTTTCTTTGTACAAGTGCTGGCACAGCATAACAAGTCCTGCAGGAATTAATTGTTCAGATATAGTAACTAAGGCAGTGTGAGGCCTTAAAAGACATAACTTATGTGAATGGTGATGTGATAATATTTTCAAGTTTTACATCAAATCACTGACAATTAACAGCATTTTATGTATCTCCTCCTGTTAGCTGATATGAAAACTGAGACGTTAGAAAACAGGGTGCAGTAATGAAGTTTGGGCAATTAACTCGACACCTACCTTCGTTTTAATTAGCTTGCAACAGTTCTCTACAGTTCTAAAATAGCTTTGAGATGTATGTTATTGTTATTCTTTTTCTGAGAAACACAAGCCCTGGATCACAGTTATCTAACATGCATTTACTATATTAACATACATTTGAATAATATATTCCATATTTATATATGCACTTTTAACTGTCCAGAGCAGCATCTATGATGAGTTTCCCCCCAGCAAACTGCTGTGCTTATCGTTTTTCTCATTTTGCCTTATCTTCATATATTTTTATTTTCAGATGTCTTTTGGTGACATGTGAAGGATGCATGCTTAATATGCTGTCATGCAGTATCAGCATACTGTAGCCTTCTGTTGGCTTTTATTTAAGTCACTTTGGGCTTTCTCATTTTTGATAATGGTTTGACGCTGTAGGCTGCCTGCATGGCTGTGGTTTGTTGCCAGACAGTCACTGGTAAACAAAAGGTTCTTTTGCTAGGGATATTGATTTCTGACAGAATAGATGTATGCTTACAGTTTAGGTTAGGCTGAAAGCTATATCTTCATTTGACAATTTCAAATGTAATAATGCAATAGGTTAGAATTACAGAAATTGATCTTTTTTTTCACAGAATGATAAGTGGGCTGTTCTGTTATTAAAATAACTTTGCAAATACTTCACACAGATAGTACATCAGTCAATAATCATCTGTTTGATGATGGTAGTATTAGATATAAGACATGAGACTCACCAATGCTAAAAACAATATCCAGACTTGAGGACATGGACATCTGGGCACCACAGACCTAGACAAACATGTCTAATGTTCTTTACAATATGTAAAAGCGCCTCTCTTCCCTTTTTGCATGATGTGAAGACAGCATGCATGTTTGTTGAATAGCAGGGGTTGCTGACCTGTAGCTCATTTGAACTATTTGTGAAGAGTGTGAGCCTGTTTATGTGCCCTGTGTGTGCTTCTGTCACTCCTGGGCACTCCAGTGGCAGCCAACAATGACCTCTGCCAGCATGTCAGTGACCTGAGCTGCTCTCAGGATAATGGACAAATTATGCAAAGAGAAGAACAAATAGAATGAACAGTTTGCTTCTTAATCCTCTCTTTCTTTGCCTCTCCCTGTAATGCAGAGACAATTTCAGTTCAGAAAAAATGAGAAAATTGATTTCCCATGCTCAAATCTACAATACTCACACAAAATCTAATTTGGAGATTTGCAAAATGATTTTTAAACATGGAGACCTTTTGTGCATGGGAGGGTGAACTGGATCCCTGAAGAGTGTTATCATTCTGCATTAAGACCTTCCAGACATACAAAGCAAAGCAAGATATTAATGGAATCACAACAGCTTTGAGACCCATTACAAACTTTATTACCATCACCCATTTTATTAGAAGAAGCCAAAAACTAACTAAAATAACTTCTCTCATTTAGAAAACAAACATTAGGCATGGAGTTAG
>JAUZTA010000001.1:9390438-9404052 GCA_034780835.1 Ctenochaetus striatus
CAGTGATTCTTCTTATAAAAAATTTAAAACTCATTCCCAACATTAATCACTTTAAGGTGACTGGGACATATTTAGAGACAGTTCTTACTGAATAAATTATGAATAATTTGAATGAATAATTTCAACAATGAACTGCATTTAAAAGCAGAGCACAGCATCTAAAGCAAGTGTGTAATGACAGGCCAATGAATTCTGAGGAAGGGAAGGAGGAAACAGCAGAGAACATCTACTGTGGATTAAACTTGCAGTTTGTCTGAAAAAGACTTGGATTTCATCTGTTATAAAAAGATGTAATAAAAGAAGAAACATAAACGGTTTGCTGTTGTTCCTAATAACTCTACATCATGTTTTTTTCTTTTATTGAAGTCTGTTTTTTGTAAGTTGTATGCCATAAACTTTCTGTGTGAGCTTTTCATGTGTAGTTATAGTAGATTTACAAGAAAGGGAAACTATCATTGGTATCTCACTTTAAAACCCACTTTTTTAATACTTCCCAAAAAGTAGAATAATACACAACAAAGAACTGAGATGGTGGGGCATGCCTTCACATTCCCCTGCACCAACACCACAGCCACTATCACATCTCCACTTTGAAATGATTCACATGCAGTGCTCACTGTAAAATGTCAATATGGACTGGTGTTGATATTTAAAAAAGTTAAATAACCCAAACAGGAAATAATAATAATAATAATAATAATAATAATAATAATAATAATAATAATAATAAAGTGGCTGCCCCACTGGGCTACTAATTAGTTGTGTACTGCTGTCATTTAGCTGGTAATTATATAAACCAGCCACATTTTATCACCATCTTACATTATGAGAGTTATCAGTAGCATGAAAGCTCCCGCTGCCATTTCAGCATCACAGCAGCAGTGAAGGTGCTCTTTCTACAGAGCCATAAAATGCCTCTCATCTCTTTCCAAATGATTAAAAAAAAATGCTGCTCTATTTTCATTCCAGAAAAAGTCCTTTACTAAATTAACACTTAATTAAAGGGATCCACAGGCCATGTAGAATCACACATACCGTCAGTGGACTAGCAGACACAAGGATCTCTCTCGACTCGTTACCATTCCCAAAAACCCAGGTTTTCTTTTTTTTTAACCTCTACTAAAGATGAAATTTTTCAAACTTTCAGGTTTGGAAGCTTTCAGTATGGGGCATATGTACCTAAAGTGTAAGTGTGCGGCTTGTGTATCAGTGTGTGTCATAAAACATGGTCTGATTTCCCTAAACACCCCTTTCTCCCTCCAGACGCCTGCCCCCCCTGGCCCTACATGCCCATCCCTCCTCGCTTTATTACCCAGCCCTGTGATTAATGTCCCTCTGTCACACACTGTGGCTCCAGAGGAGGAAGGGAGGAATCAGGAGAGAGCCGTGCATGCTGGCCATGCTAGCAAAAGCAGCAGCAGCAGCAGTAATAGCAAGCTGAATACAGAGCAAACTCACAGAGTGGAACTGTTCCATAAGTTCAGAAACCAGGTGCAGGAGAGTGAAAAGTTACCAAAGCATTACACTGAGCGCCCATTTACAGCGGTGGTGAATCATTTTAACTTCACGCACACCTGGGTAGTCATTAGACAGCTCTATGAGGTACCAAAGTAGCCTGTGAGGATGGAGAATTAACCGAGATAATGTGTGTGTCTGTATTTGTGTGTTCAGGTTGCGATGCGGTGAAAACTCCCCCCCCTCACACACCCCCAACCCACCCAAGGTGGACAGGAGGAACGGCAGCTGACGAATTGCGCGGAGCATCTGTGACAAACCATGACTGCACCTGTTCACCTGAGGGAGCTCACAGTGTGTGTTTATGCGCGCACGTGTGTGTGTGTGTGTGTTATTGTGTTTTTAATCTCCTCGCCTACTGCTATCTGGCCCCAGCTGATCCATGCAGCAGCAGCAACCCCCCCCCCGTCCCGCATTCTCAGCCAATCAGGGTGACTAAATATTTGAACTGCACAGATGAGAGAGTCTCCACTCTGACTGAGCCAAATGTTTAGTAAATATCTTCTGACTCTTCAGGTCACCAGTCTACCAAACAACAGCAGTTAAAGAAGACAGAATTTTTTTCTTTTTTTTTTACTCTCTGAGTGAACGTAGTGTTCTTTAGATACATATCTGATTTGTTTTCTAAGAAATTAGAAACTACAAGGTAGACTGGAGGCTGCTGTCCTGAGGCTACATAGGGAAATATATAAATAAATGTGATATTCTCTGCTAAGGTAGATCTTACAGCTACCACCTTTTGAATTTGTGAAAATGACTTAGTGCATGAACTGTTTTTCCTCCTGTGAAACTCCCTCTGTTATTTCGCTTTGCTGTAAATCTTGTTTTATCGTGACAAAGACCAAAAGAAATCAAAGTGTTTTATTTTCTCATCACTTCAGATATGGAGTGTAAGCTAGTTTATATTCCCTTCTCCTTACACAGCATGTTGTGGTGATAATGAAAACATTAATCAAGTGTATTACTGGAACTGATATGGTTATGATCCTAAGACAGAGCAGTGTGTGTGTGGAGAACAGGTTTTTCAGTGTTCAGTTTGCCAGTCTGTTTTGTCAACATTTTTATTTTTAAAGGTTTGCAATCTAATAGTATTACCACAAAACCACTGTTTTGGTTTATTCAATAAGGTTTGCTATGAGACCAGCTTTTCATGCTGCTCTGGCTCGCTGCTCTGCTTGA
Organism: Ctenochaetus striatus; assembly: GCA_034780835.1. Classification (NCBI taxonomy): domain Eukaryota; kingdom Metazoa; phylum Chordata; class Actinopteri; order Acanthuriformes; family Acanthuridae; genus Ctenochaetus; species Ctenochaetus striatus. Next base: position 9,393,133 of record JAUZTA010000001.1, read on the forward strand.
AACCTATTTGTGACAGCAAATTGTTCCCATTATGTGATTTAAAATGGTAATTTAAAATAAAATGCAGCTTTAAATACATTTATCTCTTTTATATGGCAAAGCTCTCCATCCGTGCCACCGGAGCCTACAATCAACAGAATCCAAATTAGAACAATTTTATGATAGTACTCGATAAATTGTTTGTTAGCATGCAATTTTTAAGTTCTATGGAGAGAGCGGTTGTGTGTTAAGGGAATAGGTTTGGATTGTGTGGTGCAGTGGGTGGCTTAGCACAATGAGAAGGATATTTCTCTCCAGTGTAATAGCTTTTATCACAGTGGGAGGCAAGAGAATACCGATGCATAGCAGCGGCGGGGGTGCCCAGTGGCTTGCAATGCCGAGACTGAATCAAGGACATATATCTCAGGATCAAACACGTCCTCTCTTCAGGCATTCCCTCTAAAAACTGCAGGTCCCACCATCAGCAAATGCCTGGCTAACTTGTTCAAAGAACACCCTGAGGAGAGAGTATTTATGCATAGGAAATAGAGGGATGAAAACCCAAGAGGAGGAGGAAGAAGAGCATAAGCTCATATTCAAACAAAAACAAACACACTAAGCCTGATCAATGATGAGCAAGCAGGGCTGTTTGCTGTGGGTGGCGAGAAAGGTCTGTGGGTTGCAGAGATGAGGGGCATCTGGACGACCAGATTGATGTCCTCAAATAGCGCTTTCCCACTAACACAAAGCAACACTGAGGGCCCTAAAATGCACAATGTGGTCCTTAAAAATACAATATTGTTTGCAAGTGACCTTCCTTGTTATATAAAGGGTGCACTCTGTGTACACGAGTGAGTGTTTGTGTATTTGCGTGTTTGAATAGGAAACAACAGACTGTGCACTTAGACTCTGCAAGTTTAAGTGTGTCTTTTATTGGAAGGCAATATTGATTTTTTTTGATGAAGCTGATTTAAATATATCCCATTAAAATATGAATAGCTCTCCCATGTAATTCCATATGTTTTTATGTAGATGCTTTAGATTTGTGCTTGAGCTGTGTGCGCATCTGCTAAAATCTCAATTATCAAAGGTTTCTGCAACACTGAATTGTGAGCTGATGGTCGGCCTTGAGACAACATTGCTGGCAACAAAAAAAAAAGAAAAAAAAAGGAGGGGATGGAATATTGCTATTGCTGGTATCTGTTGATAATCAGACTTGGAAAAAATAAAAAAGAACAACCTCCACAAACAGGTTTTCAGTAGTAACAGACAGCCATGGGAACCTATCCAAGGCCAAGAAGCGCTGACGACAGGTAAACTGATGTTTATCTGCACCCACATCTGCTATGTGTGACAAAACTCTCCAGAAAATTCCCACTGTTGTGTTTGAGCAAACTATTCGACCAAGTTTTAAGTGTTCTTAATTGAGCTAGGGACAGAGTAAGCGAGAGGAAAGAAAAAAAACATGGAGATTGAGCTATTTTTGAGTTCTTTCTTCCTTATGCATACAGCAGCTTGTAGCATTCACTGCTGACAGCGGTCAGAGGCACCTTATAAATATTGCAAGGTCAGTGAAGGAAGATCCTTGCCTCAGCCAATCAAAAAACCTGAGCCTCTCTTACAACCTGTGACTTAAGATGTTGTATAATTTACATTTCCTCTGGCTATAGCTCACTCATCAACTTCTCCTTCTCTCATTCCCAAAGTGTTCTTATGGTGGAGCAATTGCAGCAGAGCAGCCACAGGCAAGCTATTAGATATAGATGTCTGAGAATAACAACTCTTACCTCCTTCCTGCTGTCATCAAACTATTTATACCTATCAAACAATTAACATGAAAAAGTTATAAACTGCCAGAAAATACACATCAATAATTTAGCATTACCGTGAAATACTGTGATCTGTGTGACAACTGTCATACAGAAGTTTTGTACACTCATACAATAATACCATATTTAAAGTACATAACATATACTGTAAAGATATTCGAGTCCATTAGGAGCCGGAAAACTTTGCTGTGGAGAGGAATGTGTGGAGTGCCTTGCTTAGCTTACTTCAACCCTATCTCGGGTGAGAGTGAGATAATGGATGGATGGATGGATATTTTGCTATAAATAAAACATGCTCAGTGTGTTTGCTGATGAATCAACAGATTCTAGTGGGAACAATTAGCTACAGCTTATCGTTATAAAAAACTAAACAAAACAGAACAGAATAAAGCAAAAAAAAAACAAAAAAAACCCATATATTCACCTTATGATAAAGAGCCAGACTTTACATAGTGCTAACACATGCACTTATAAATAGATACTTATATGTGCAAGTAAGCATGTAAATAAAAGACTGCGACTCTACAACCTTGATTCCAATAAGTTGGGATGTTGTGTTAAAAGTAGATTCAACACAGAAGGTAATCATTTGTGAACCAACAGTTTCACAAAGTGTTTCCGAGCCCATATAGCCTTTCAAGGACGCCCCTTTCATATCCAATCATGATACCATCAGCTGTTCCCAATGAATCTGTGCAACAAACAACTTACAGCAGTCACTGAAACCGATGGGGTAAAACATTAAATGCACTGTCTTTGTACTGCTTTCAATTTAGCACATGTCAAAACAGTGAGTATATTATAATTGTGGATTTGAGGTTGTCTGCTGCACAGTCTACTTTTGAAATGAGATTAGGTGTTTTCCCCTGTTAGGTGTAATTTGAAGCAGGCATGCTAGCAGGAGAAACAAAGAGAGATAGCAAGCCACAGGTCAACAGTATCTTTCCGCCTTTACCTGGAGAGAGACATGGAGGGGGGCACAAAGGGTAGCGAGGAGACAAGAAGGGGACTTATTAGAAGATGAGGCGAGAAGCGTGGTGAATCAGTGGCTAATCCTCCGTTTCCTCTAAGCCTGTGTAATTAGGACATGGGGGATTGCACCGTGACAGGGGATGCTTCTGGACCGCCTTGCTTTTTTTCCCTCCCTTTTGTTTATTTCTTCCCTCTTTTGCCAGGGTTTATGGCAGTTTGTCGTCTAAATATAGCGTGCTTGTGTGAGTCTTGTCTTTTTTTGTTTGTGCAGCGCGGGATGTTCGCCCATAAACAAAATAAACAGACACAGCATGCCTGCACCATGTTTTATTTCTGCTCACAACTACTTACTGTTTGCAGATGTGAATGAGAGTGCACTCGTCTTTGCTGTTTTGGTCGCTGCGTGAAACCCTTAGATTGTATTTGGACACATTTGATTGAAACAGCCCATTTGATTCCCGCAAATAACACTTTCCGCCACACACACACCAAACAAATAAACAAACCATGTTCGAAGGGTGCCTAAAACTGAAGAGCCTTAGGAGAGAGTGCACAGCGTGGACCAGACACAAGACCAGAGACCAGAGAGACTGATCAGCATCCTTCTGCCTGTTAATAGCCTTAATCTACTTCCTTTCCCCAGTAGACGGTAAAGAAAGTTGCCATGGCCCATTTAGAGAGATAGCGAGCAAGAAATAAAGCCAGAGAGAGAGTGAATGAGAGAGTGAGGATGAAAAAAAGACAGAGAGAGAGAGAAAAGGGAGGGGACAGGGAATTAAAAAAATTAAGCCGAGAGAATCTATGACTCACTAGCTCATTACAGAAATCCTGTTTCTATCCAAGGAGAAAACAGGTTTAAAACACCCTATTAAAGAGAGAATGAAGGGAAACCTTTTGTGTGCTAATTCACGCAGGGTCGTCTTTTGAAGTGCTTCACTCCGACAAATTTCTACATTTCAGCCATGCTACTTTAATGATGCTATTTCCAACACTCTAGATTTAAGGGATCTCTACGTAGACTGATTGGATTTAGCGCCTAAAATGAGTCGCTGTGGCCCTGTCCTGATAACTGGCCCGAAACAACAAGGATAAAACCCATTCAGCATTGTGGAGGCTTCGCTTAGACAACGCATACAATAACAAGATCCACCAGACATCATACAATCCTGTCACATTTGCTGAATTAAATCACTTTCTTTTATTGTCGGTCTCTCTGTCTCGGCGTCGCTGTTTGTCGTTCTCTTTTGAACAAAGGGATTTGAACGACTCAGGGTGTCATGGCTTTGTGCAAGTAATCATTCCCATGTGTACTGCTTTAGCAGGATTAGGGAAAGTGCGTCTGATTCTCTCTCTCTCTCCCTCTCAGCAGAACCATCACTGTTTTATAACGACATATACAGTGTGCTGTTGTTTGGTGTTGTGGCTTACTACTGCATTTGGGTCCTGTGGAATCATATGACCTTGATCATTTTTTTAGTGATGTGTTTCTGTTCTAAATAATGAAGCTGAGCTCAGAGACAAAAGTTGAGATGGCAACAGATATAAATTTAGCAAAATAAGAAGGTGGAGGGCAGTTATGTAATTCACAAGTGTATCTGACAGCTGTTACCCTCAACAAATACTTTTCTCTTAGTAGCTGAAACAGGTCAAACTCAACACATGTAGGTGACACATTGTAAAAAGTTTGACATTCAGAGCACAAATGTTATCCATGAGGAGGACCAAAACCTAGAGGAATGAGGTGGTCTTGGCTGGTTTTCACTTGGTAATGAAAAATTTATCAGACATCAAAAAAGTCACAGGATTATGAAATATGTTTTCAACAAAATTACAAGCAAATGTATTCTTAATCTAGGCTTAAAGGTAATGTAAAAACCTAGTCAGACTATAGTTAGATGAAAACCCTCTTGTGCTAATGAATTGCAATGTTATAATTCTGCAAACAGTGATATTACCAAAAAAAAACTTCCACTACATCTCTGGAAAGCAGCTGTGACACTTGTGAAGATCTGTTGTGTACTTGCTCACATTAATTCAGCTAAACTAACAGCATCTACGGCTGCATGAAAATACTTTAAGCACATACTTGATATGACACCAGTCAGATACTTTCAAACAGCCTAATCTGACAGAGGAAGCCTGTTTACTAGTGCGCAAATATTTTGATTTTTCTTCCACTTTGACTCACTAGAACACAGTCAGACATTCACACTGTGCATGTTAGTACAATTCCTTAGAGAGCACTTAATCACATGAAAACACACACTGTTTAATTTGCCAACTAAAAGGGAATGTCATTGCCGAAACAAGTTTATGGACAAACAAATAATCCAGGCCATCAAAAATACTATTAAGTAAAGTATCCAACTGTAAAATGATAGTATCATCATGAAATAGGATCCCCACAAATCAGACTGTCTGCTAAAACAGCGTGACCCATCTGCCAAAAGAGGGAAAGAAGTGTGAAGACACACCACCTGTAAAGTGACTCGCCACGTTGCATAGCGGCACACCACCTTAAGACTCCTCCTCGAACACATGTACTCACGAGACTAATATGTGCAATAAGAAAACTGTACACTTTAGCATGTAGGCATTTGATCAATTGTGCCAATGAACAGCAGTGTAGCTCCCCTAAGGATATTGGCGGGTGTTGAACAGAGGCTAAGTGGAAAGGTGGAGAGAGGCAGGTTGAGTCGATGGTGTTGGCTTTCTCAGCCCCGGGGCCTAACACATTTAGAGAGCTAACTGACACACTTTGGATGTATTAGCCACAGTGAGCTCTGCCAACCTCTCCTCTATTTCTGCCGTACCTCCTCCTCCTTCTCCTCCTCCTCCTCCTCCTCCTCCTCCTCCTCTCACCGTCTGTCTGTCACTGCAATCTCCTCTCCATGCAAAACCGAGGAACATGCCTAGTGTTTCAGCAACATTGCTTTAGCATTGATGTTCCTGCATGCCCCAGCCAAATTAGTGCTTGCCAGTCTAGACACTGGTTACTTGTGTCTCTGTGTGTGGATAAACATACGCACACGCTGAAACTCTCTCTCGTCTGTTTATAAGTATGATTACATTAAAAGAAACTGACGGAAATGCAATAACGGTCTATTAGTCTACCCATCAGGGAGGATAATCATTTCAAATAGAAATGTGTTTTCCATCTCACTATCTAATTTATACTTTCTTTGCCTCTCTATATGTTTCACTCCTGAGATTGGTGGGTTATGAGCACAAGGCTTTTATATACACTGGGTTCAAGTCCAGGCCACTGCAATAAAACACAAATAAATAGAAATATATAGCAATAAGTGCCTAGCAGACTACGCTCGTGAGAAAGAAAACCCAAAGGCTAAAGGACCTCAGCTCTCTCAGACAAATGTATGCATTGAATTTGAAGGTGATAAAAACAACTCGTCTCAGCCCACGCTGTCCCATTCTATGTGGTGGTTTAAGATTAGGGTCAAAGATTAGAAGGCTTACACCAGATAAGAATGGGATTAAAAGAGCTCAGAGATGTAAAATTACAGATCAGAGAACTGTTGAAAATACACCTGAATTGTAAACAGACTCATAACACAATGGCCACCTGTCCTGCTGGACAATTCTGGCATCATGGGAGGGGGGGGGAAACAAAACAATGTATTCCTGATGAGAGAATAGGAAGTGAATATTATGGAAGCAGCATCCAATATTCCAGAGAGGGATTCAGCACACATCAAAGGCTGCCTCTGCAGTAAGTCTGTTAGATTTGGGATTAATGGACTCCAGAGGGGCCTGGACACACACACACACACACACAGGCACAGGCACACACACGCACACACAGGCGCAGACACATGCACAGACTCACAAACAAATACACACACACACACACACACACACAAAATCCACTACCACAACTCTGCCTGATAAGATTCACAACCCCAGCTAGCAAAGCACTGCAGTGCAGAGTATATCTATTCTAGTAGCTCTCAACAGAAGACTTTCTACTGCAGCATGATACTGTGTTACAACACGCTGTACATCAGTGAAGGCAGTTAAGTGTGATTTTTTAACATTCTAGTAAATTTTGGACTTCATCTGCCCGGCTGGTTAAAGAGCAAGATTTCCATGAGTGCAGTGCAGGCTCTTTCCAGCCATGTCTGCTGGATTGTTTGGACAAGTTATTTATTTTGCTTGTCAAATTAGGAAGCACATGCCCAGACACACACAAGCATGCATGCATATGTGCACACACAACCGTAAGTTGCCTCCAAGCTCCAATGAGTTCATGCAAATTACAAAAATGCAAATTTGGGTGGTAAGGCTCAGCTGTCCTCTGATGCATTTTCAGGAAAACATGACAAAATGGGGGAGAACTCGACAATAAATCTATTTCGTTTAATCTTAACAGACAGAAAGAAAACCTAATCCCAACCCTGGCTGCCTTTCCACCCCAATGCCCAGCCTCTCCCCGATCTGCCACCCTCCTCCTACATCCCCTGCCCTCTGGGCTAAAACCACAGGTGCAGGCAAATGCAAACCACTGGGTGGAAAATGCTCGTTGACAGCATTCTGGTGTGTTTGCGATTGGTCAGTGAACAATGAGGGAGTTTCCTGAACCACTTGTCGTGCTGATGGAACAGCTGGACACCAACACCAGACACAGATCAGGGTGGGAAGAGACCATGCGGAACAACAGGGAACTTAAAACTAAAATGAGATTCAGCAGAGCTTAAGCTCACTGTCATTTCACAAACTGTTTGTGAGTCGCAAAGAGGAGAAAAAAAATCCACAAAGAACACAAACAAAGCTACGACACAGTCGTTTGAAAGAAATTTTCCGCCTTTAAATGTTTTGATTATATTTCACACTGCAATTGTGTGTGAAATAAGCTGCTATATTCAGTGGGATTTGTCTAATTTTACTGTCACTTGAAAGTATTGTACGTATATAAGATGGTGGCAATAACCTGTTGTTCGGTGCGTCTTGAATTCTGATGTGGTTGCCTGGATACAGCTACAGAAAGAATGTGTATTTTTTCATAAGTCTGTTGGTTCTCATTCACTAGAATACTATGGCATTGTCTGCCTCTTCCCTTTTGAGCACCGCTGTTCAGCCACATGAGTGCATGCAAGCTCAACCTACAGCCATGTGCTGCTCAAACCCCCCCCAACCCTCTCATCCACATGATCATCCTGAGCAGCATTATCACAATCTAGGGAACTAGATTATCCCTAGGCTCAAAACTTCATCCCCTTTGATCCCCACTTGGGAGAGGATGAGAGGCAGCACAGGGGACCATCACCCAGATTTCCCACTTGTTAATCAAGGCAGAATCACCTTCGAGGGCAGATGGACAACTGTTTTCTCACTCGAAGGGCATAATGCTACTGAGGATACCTCCTCCAGCAGCGAAAACAACCTCACAGTGTTTCTAAGATCCATGATAATCTCAGCAATACTTATTTTCTAAAGCTATATCAAATACAACCGCAGACATTTCAATTAATATGATGTATTGTTTTGTAACTCAGAAAAAAAAATAAAATATGTGCACGAGCGCTGCATTTCACCTAAAATGTATTCAAATTCAGTGTAGATATTTCATTGCAGCATTCTAGGACACCTAAATAAATATTTTTGACTTGCTACAAATAAACCTGACAGTAAGAAGTAAAATCAGAGAACACTGGTAAGTCTATCTCTAGTGGGAGTGACATGTGAAGGTGCATCAACTGAGTGTTGCTCCCTTCTACACCTGTTACAAAACAGCCCTGCACATCTGCAACACATCCAAGCATCTACCACGTCGTGGTCTGAATTTCAATTAAGGGTTTGCGAGCTAAAAGAGGAGGTGTAAACACCCATAAACACTGTACGAGGATCCATCACACTTAGTTGTTTACACTGCAAGCCTCTAAATCTCCATAATAGATCTTTGTTGTGGTTTGAGGTGGGATGGCGAGGTCAGCTGTTAATTGGCTACTGGTAATTACAGATGCATCTTAAGCTTGCTGACACCGTCCATGAGGCTTTGGGGACTTGCAACTGATGCACCGCAGAGATTACTGCAATGTTCAGAAAATTACACAACTCCCATTCATGCATACTGAAACAGCAATTAAAACTCAAGTCCTGACTTTAGCTTAATCTGCTTCTCATCCTGTCATTGAGCCACTGTAGGCATCATATGTAAGCTATACCATTCACTCAAATGCACGTCATGCGATTTGTGCAGCTCGAGCTCTCTCAAACAAACACTTATAACAAAGAGCTTTACTTCCCTGAAGGTTTTCGTGTCAGGTGACCATAAAAGGCGTAGTTACCTTAAATATAAGTGAGGATTAAGCATTTTTGGAAACATTTGTGAAACTGCAAGTACACAAACTCAAGTTTAGAATACAGCAATAACAGTTTTTAACATTTTATGATGGTTAAAACTAAAAATTCTTTAAGAGTAAACGGGGGATGTTGCTTTTTTACACAGTTAAGATTAAACCCCTCTGCCCTGCCTTCCTTTTTTCCTTTTATTTAAATGTTTAAGCTCATCATTTCCTTTAACTGCCCCGTCCTTTTCCAGTAGTCAAAAGGCTGAGGGTATTTCTCCCCTCTGTGGGGCTGCTTCTCGGGGAAAAGAGGCAGTGCAGGGACAAATACAGCCACCCAATTAAAGCTTTGTTGGCCTCGCAATTCCTCAAGGTATTGCCATGTGACAGTTTAATTAACCAAGCCTCTTATCTTAATTTAGCAGGATCAAAAAGTAACAAACTGAGGTTATCGGAGAAAAACACTCCCAGTCGCCATCCTCGCACGCTAACACTAGACTAGACACACACAAGAACACTCTCTGTCTCTCAATCTCCCCCACTTTTGGAATGCTATAGAACACAGCCACATATGTAACAGAGATATTTAATGAAATCTGTACAGCTAGCTTGTACTGGGAGATATCACAAAGCAATATTTATGGTGCAAATGCTTTAATGCAAATATACTACAGCTGCGGGGGTCAGCCTAATGACAAGTCTTTCAAGCTGCCACAGTCTGTGCAAGCACGCTCCTGAGCATGCGCGCATGCGACTGGGTTCAGGCGTGTCTTCAGGGTGTGTGTTTATGTTGACAGGTTTTTCTTTTGAATTTGAACCGGTGGCTCAGAAACTGCAGGAAGTCTGGCACCATGCTATTTAAGCCAATCTCCCACGGAGCTTGCCTGCTGTCCCGCCCTTCTTCATTCATCCATCCATCCATCCATCCATCCATGAGCTCTTTCTTCTCATCATCTGAACTGGTATCAACTAGTCACCATGTTTCTTCCTTCATCTTATTGCGGCTCTTGTTCATTGTTTTTTTGTTCTTTTACTGCATCTATTTTTTTATTTATTTATATATTTAATGTCTATTACCTCTGCTCTATATATTTTTCCATTTATGCCACTTTTGCTTCGTTTCTGACATCGCTGATCAGCAGATCCACTGTCATCACATAAACCACATCCCCTCTCTCCTTGTTTTAGCGTTTCCCGTTAGTCCATTATCTGTGGCACTGCAGGCAGTGGATGAAAGGACATTGCTAGTTATGGTTGAACAGAGAAGAAGTCCTGATGCCTTAGACAGGCCAGGCCCATTTATCTCTCTGGTTCCTGATGCAGTGTAACATGAGGAAACAATGCCCCAGGGCACCACAAATATTCATTCACATCAGCCTAGGAAACAGCCTGGACAAAGGGGCCCTTCACTTTTATCTTACTGATGCACTAGAAGTTGTGCTGAATTCACTGTCTCAAGAATGTTTTAAACAAGCATTTCATTTTCAAATAATCAAAGCTGAACCAGTTTTTTTTTTCTTTCTCTCAGTTTGTTGGATCAAATCTATGAAGAGAGTCACAATCTGTCACTTGGTGTTTTTGTAATTAACAATGTTGCTGCATCCAGTGTAACAATTCTAGACACAATACAAGTCAAACCATTGCATTTTGTGATTCAAAACCACAGCTGATTGTGTCCATCCCTCCACCTCCACACAAAACCATATTAATGTAACAGCTTGGCTTCAGATTCCACTTTTGAGGAAAGAAAACTGTACAAAGCTATTAGGTTGCACATAACATTGGTGTACTGAACAGTTGCTAATTCAAAGTAACTTCTCTGGTATTAAAAAAAT
>JAUZTA010000001.1:9404152-9416145 GCA_034780835.1 Ctenochaetus striatus
TTTCAAAAATAATTTATATATATATATATATATATATATATATATATATATATATATATATATATATATATATTTAAATACAGCTTTTTGCAGATTACATAGTTTCTATTTTGTATTTATGTATTTTTTGCTTTGTGAGAATAATAACTATATAACGGCAATATAGGACCAAAATAAACATTGTTTTAGTGATATTATTGTTCTAATGTCTAGGTTAGAACTCATGCAACAGCTTACATGATTAGAACTAGTCATTTTGTAAATTTAAAGCTAAAGTTGTCTGAATTCCAAAAGAAAAACATTATGTCTTCACAGTTATAAACTGACAGCAAAATATGGTTCAGCAGCAAGGCCAACGTGAAATGTTACATTAAATGCCAATTGTCCTGCTACTGTCTGGCAATAAGGAAGGATCTGCTGCAGTACCACCGGACTACAGAGCAGCTTCTTTCCTCAGGCTGTGAGACTGCTCTGATCATCCTCAGCACTCAGCCATAAAAAAATAATTTCAAATTTTAGTATCCGACCTTGTGGCAGACATTAGTCAAGTTGGGAAAAACTTACAGAAATAGCCAGATTTCTTGCAGATACGTCAACACATTTGGCATCAATATAAAGTTGATGTTTTTTTGCTGTTTTTTTTTTTTTTAAACAAGTTAAAGTACAGAATTTTTCCGCAAACAAAAACATGAAAATATACAATAATACAATGGTGTAAATTAAGGGTAAAGTTGTAATAACTAACTATATATGATTTTTTTTCTTTCTTTTTAGTTTTACTTTTTGATGTCGATATTAACTTGGTGAACTGCTGCTGGAGATGAGACTGACAATGTTTATGACTGAAAAAATGATAGGAAGCTATCAAGGTAATGTTAAAAGACTGTGATTAGTGTCTAGAATTATAGCCCCCGCCCCTCATTATACACGCACACACAGACACAGACACACACACCAATGCCCGACTGTCCATGGACAGAGGACAGATGGCCGCGGTGTGGCTCTGTTCCAGGAAGTGACGATGTTCCGTATCATTATAATCTGCTCTGTAGTAGCCTCCCTACTGCTGCGCTGGACAACATGTTTCACCCACTGAGAGCAGATATTGGAACAGCTCTTCTGCTGCTCTGTCACACATACTCCTAAAGAGGTGCTGTGACAACAAACCAACTTTTACTCTAAGTGCTCCTTCATTTTAACCCTTAGAAAGCAGAGGGAGAAAAAAAAAAATTGCCATTTTGCAGCCCACAACTCACACTGATTTCTTAATGCAGCAGAGAAACATACACAAGGACAGTGCAAATTTCCAGCGGCAGCATGTTCCAAATCACATCCACTCAGCCCTTTACAAATCAGTCTCCGATTGCTCACCAGAGTTATTTCTGTCAGTCAGTCTGTGCACCTAAATGACACACAGACATGAGCACAAGGCTGCGAAGCATTGATTCTCATTCACTATTCAGCCTGCTCAATGCTTTCATTAAAATCTCACTTTGTGTCGCCCCAAAGCAAAGAAAAAAACATCTCCACCTTACGAGTCCAGTGACAAAGCATTTATCTTATAATATCTCATCAACAAAAGTTAAGATAACATCCTAATTGTGTGTGCTGTTACCACAAATTTAACTAAGCTTTTCAATTAGAGGTTAATGCCTGAAAGAAAAAAAGAAAGCGTAGGCTGCACTGCCATGGGGCTCAGCCACACAATGTTAATTAATTTCATTTATAGCACAGACACCACATCTACAAGGTTGTTGTTCATGTGATTACAAAGAGAACAACTGGGAGCAGAAACATGTCTGTCATGATGATGGAGGAGATAAATACACAGAATTTTCTCTCTCGCTGCTGCTTTGAGGGAATACATCTTACGACTGTGAATGAGGCAGAACAGGTTTGGCAAAGAGGGGGTTTTGTTCACTCTGACCAGCGTGAAAAACATACACTCCAGATGATTGTAGGTTACTAGCGTGTTTACAGCAAGCAGGTCTGTGTGCATGTATAAACTGTCAACATGAAATATGCAAACTAATCAAACCGCCTGGCCTCACTTTCTGAGATCCATTACACACAAATGAGGCATTAAAACAAACAAATTCAAATTCATGTGCAGGTGAGGCTTCAGATAAGAACAAGGACAAAAACATCGAGAGCTCGACATACAGCTCAGCATAAACAAGTGTGTTCAGTACCATGTAAAGGGTGATCCATCTTCCGCTGAGCTCAGTGAGACTGACAAAAAAAAATTAAAAATTGAAAACTAATAAAAATATCACTCAAGTTTTACTGGACCTGATTGAGGATAAAACTTTAACAATATGGTTGAAGAGTGATTAACTTTAAATCTCCATGACTCTGGACTAATCCTCACACTCAGTGCTCCAACATTTTTTAATGGGCCTTGAATAACTTTTCCGCAGCATTTAATGGCTTTGTGTGTTTTTTCAGTGTGTAATATGAGTGAGCAAACACTTGGATTAATACCCTGTAATATTCTCATTACAGAGCGGTGTGAGGAGAGAGGGCTGGGCAACCATAAGCTTTTAGGGGAAGCAACTCTTATTAGGAGGTTCAAAAGCAAAGCACCCTCAATGGGATCTAATACAGCTTTTTTTTTGTAAGATGAAAAGTCCAATCATGCTATGATGAGAGGTTGTAATGGTACTTAGAGTGAAATAAGACATATTTTTACTCATTACTTCCATAAACATGCCATAATCATTCACTGTGGCTACCAGGGAGCAGGGATAATGTCAGAGATTTATAGCCAAAGTGGTAAGAGTCTGAGATATTCATCAATCCTCTCCAACACTGTGGTGCCACAGTGCTTGAGACAGGCTTCTCTGGCTGGATGAGGATCAGGGGGTGAGCCGCCGTGCAGGCGGGCTGAGGTTTAGAGGTGGAAATCACACCCCACAGCAGCCCAGCCCAGTATCACACACACACACACACAGACTCAGCAGAAGAGGAAGGACACAAGAATGGACATTACCCTTCATGAACCACAATCATAACAATAGAATTTAATAAAACTTCATGCATTAAAGAAAATAGACTAATCCCTTCAAATCTTCCATAATGAGAGAGAAGAAATCCAAAGACTGTGATATTTCCCCTCCCTTCACCCCACAAGATTTTAGGCTTTCCACAGGATTCCACTAGCTTAGCCGCAAATCGCCTCACTGCTGTGCGATACCGCCACATCCTCTAAGAATGGGGTGAACACACAATCTGGCACATGTGTATGGCAACACACATACACGCACACACACACACACACGCACGCACACGCACACACTCAAAAAACTTATTTGACTTTGAGTGATGTCCAGATTGCAAATGGTCCTCATTTTCTACACCAGGAAAGTAGGTGTTGATGTTGCCATGTATCAGGCTATCAGGCCGGTCGGAGACAGGCCACAGAGAGCCGAGAGGATGAGGAGCAGGAAAAGATGAAAGGCTCAGAGACAAATCCTCTCTGTCCATCGGCTTGCACAAGCACCACGAAGAAACATGAGCATCTGGCTGCAGTTTTCAGATGTTGCTTGTTTTTCTAATCTACTCCCTGAGGCCATGCTACAAGCTTTTCAGTCAGATTCTTTAGGGCTTGATACTAATACACGACAAACACTCTATAAAGAGAAGCTAAAAATGATAGTAATTTTTAAAATTAACGATCAGTGATGAAAAAAGAAAAAAACACAGGAAAGAGGAGCTGTGCCACACATCGAGTCTTGCTCGTGTTGCTACGAGAGAGTTCAGTGGAAGGACGCACGCACACGTCTCCACTGGAACAACGGGTGTAAACACACTGACGGCCCCAATTAATCATGTTTAAATAGACAGATGTGATAGCATCACATGAAACGATGACTCCTCCATATGCTACCTGTTTAGAGTAATGTTTGTAAACTAATTACAATGCTCTCAAATTAAGCTCCTCTCTCGACAGATGCTTGTCCATTCACCTGCAGAACAATTGCCTTAACACCATGCGTACAATTGCATATTAACAATGTCCTCTATTCACTGGAGAATGCATTCTGAGAAAGATCTCACACATTTATTACACTAACTTGCTCTAAGGGGAAGAAAAAAAAGGTTTCCTTAAGTTGAAAAAAAAAAAAGATCTAGCAATACTGATTTATGGAGGAATAAAGGTACATTTTCAACCACTCCATTTGTCATATTTTTTTTTCTCTCGGTGTAAATCAATGAGAAAGTATTGTGCTATATTTGTTGTTGTCAGCGTATATACATGAACTAGAGGACAAGGACTTGTCCTCCTTACTGAAAACTGGAGCTATTTATGCACTAAAAAGCTACTTAATCACATGGCTATCATGTATTAAAGGTATGGACATTATATATTAAAATATCACATACCTTATATGAATATCAAACATAAAAATGATCTAAAAATGGTAATAAGAAATAGGGACTTTGTCAGCACTTTTAGAGCCGCAGTTACTGATAAATAAATCTCTAAAAGCCAGCTCCCCTGTTTACAAGATTTGACTGAGTCAAGTTCTGGCTGTGCCGTGGCTCTGTCACTTTGGATCTGATGCCCACTGGAAATGTTTCAGAAGAAGTGCGTCTTCAAGCAGCCTGTCTCTCAGCAGCCAGATTTTGTGTTGCTTTGTTCATTTGTGTTTTTGTGATTCAATTGTGCTGCGTCTGAACTGTGGTTCTCTTCTTTTAACTCTCTTTCTCTTGCTACTACTAAAAACATTCATCAAAAACAACTGTGTAATAAACTAAATTATTCCCCCAAGATGAAGCACATGAAAAAATTGTTATTTTAAAACCCAGAAATATATAAACTAACACATCAGGCAGTGATAATACACGTCATCTGATAATACACATAATTCATAAATTGTCACAAATGTTTAAAGGAATTATGAATATTAAATATATTGCATATATATGCATTATTGATTGCAGCTATAAATGTAATATATATTGACTGTACTGGCCTAAGTGCACTATTTGTAAGGAAAAGACGTGCATGTCAATAATAAACTCATAACGGGCTGATGGCGCTGCATGTTGAATACAAATTCAGAAGCATTCAAATTACAGAAATTACAAAATGCAACCCACCCAGCCTATGAAAAACATGTCTGCATCTATCTGTCCATGAAATATGAATGATGTGAATGGAATGCCCTTTTCCAACAGCCAGATAAAGGTTTATTGAAGGCCAGCGTGAGCAGGAGAGAAGTTGCCATGGCTACAAGTGTGAAAAGGGCATCTGATCTGACTTCTGACCAGTCAATTAATCTTGGAATTGCAATTTTTTTTTTCTTAATCAGAGGTTCACTTATGATTCAAAGTAAATTGCTGCGAATAAAAAGAGAGAAAGAACAGAATGAGATTGCAGTGGTGCTAGAGTCTTAAGATTAAGACTGCCACATGGGAAAATGGCTGAATATTGAAAATGGCTTTAAGTCTGAATATTTAGTTTGGTTAGTCTCTGTGTGAGGTGATAGCAGAGAACATTCAACAAAACAACACATGGAGACTTTCAAATTTTCTCATGCTTTTAAACATGAATATTTGAGAAGTTACACCTCCTTGCATGGAAGCATCACAATGAGGACAAAGAAGTTCATTACATAAAACTGCATTTTGAATATATATAATATTATGCTTATTGCTTTGGCTTCTTTTTTATAGTTGAAAGTGCTAATGTTTAGAATAATAAGAGTGATGAAAAAATTAATCAGCACAGCATCCAAAGTAATAAATTGGCTTTCATCGTTGTTCCCATAGATACAACCTCATGAAATACTTACACCATCGGCATAAATAGAGATGGATAAGTACAAGGCTTCACTTCCTCTTACTGTACAACAATGAAACCAAGATATCCCTTATGAAGTGTGACCATCTCTCCTTGGTGAAGTCATTTAATTCAGATTCTTTGCAGCAGTAGGCAGCAGTAGGAGCTGTGTATCACTTCACTTTTGAGGGGCTCTCATGTCATCTATTTTATCTCATATCAGTGACTTAAACAGAAAGACATCCTGTGATGTCACTGGTTTAACAAAGTTTCCATTTTGACATGACAAGTAATTGTAGGATAATAGATGACAGTGTTGTTCAGTGAAAGATTTACTAAAAACCACTTAAGAACACTGCCATGGCTGCAGAATCCTGATAAGAGATTGTTATATACATGATTTATACAAGATTTATATAAAACAAAAGAGGTTTTTTTTTTAAATGATTATTTCAGCTCTATGGATTTTCTAAAATAAAAGAAAATTGTATGAAATTTTAACTCAGATCTTTTTTAAGATACTCTGCTACCAGAATAATTGATATCCAAGTGATAAGAAGTGATAAAATAACTTAATAGGGAAAATTTGCACATTTAATTAACATAGTGTGCAACATCCGAGTTCAGAGGACTCACTAACATCTTTGACACAATCAATTATTTAACATCTACAGAGTGGACAAGCATTTATGGGATTTATTAAATAACAGCTCAATATATTGGTTTGCCCTCTTCATAATTTTAGTTTCAATACAGTGTAAATGTCTCTTCGCACATTTACATTACTATGCCATTACTTTGCATGTGTGAGAGAAATTGACAAACCATGACATCTCGCTTATTTAAGCTATTCACAAGTTAATGGGTGATGCGGGGGTGGGGATTTCTATCACCTTGCCACAATTAACAGGGAAGTCAATTTCATCGCCTTTTACTGCGCTGTCACAAATCTTATGCTGTCTCTCACTTATACTCTCTCCTCCTACCCTCCTCTGCACCACTCATGCCTCCCATTTAAAACAAGGCAGGAGGCGGCTTGAGTATCACACTCCGATCGCAGCTAATTAGGATAGGTCAGCTGGTACAGTCAGACAGTATCCCTGTCAAGCGGTGTCCCTCCACGCACTTCCTCCTCCTCCTCCTCCTCCATCATCCCCCCACTCCCTCCATTTCCTCGGACAGCCCTATCAGTGGGTAACATCTCCCTACACCACTGCCGCCTGTCTAGATAGATAGCGACTATGGCAGTCATCTCCACAGAGACGAGCGATGTGCTGCCAGCCACTCCGCCGGAGCCCGACAAGTCCGTATCAATGTTTGCTGCAGCGGCACTGGAGCATCAATTAATCGCCATTTAAAACTGGCGAAAAATGCATTTGATATACTTAAGCTTAATTAATACATTGCTACCAATTTTGCAGGGCTAATTAATCAATTTGAGACTGGTCCCCGGTGCGAAGATGTCTAGATTATGTTGGCTGGAAGGGAATCACACTGAACATCAGAGAGGATGGATTACAAGCATGGAAATAAGCAGTTGTATTTCTGTTCTTCCAATGCCTTACTGCCAAAAGTTTAAACAGTGAAACTGAGAAGAGCTCCGCATATTAAGAAAGGAATGAAAGCCAAAAAAGGATGGCAAAATCAGGAACAAAAAGGACATACAGACATGCAACTGCGCATTCACTATAGGCCACAACCTAGTGACTAAAAAGGCCAAGAATTAAAACAGATTTTAAGAACTGATTGGGACTTGAACTACATGCTTTGTGCACTTGCAGTTCTGTTTATACTGAGCCAGTGAATGAGGCCGCAGTGTCCCTGGCAGGCGAGCAGAGAGAGCTACAGAGAGTAATTGGGTGGGCTATGCTTGGAGAGAAACAGAGGACTTAAGATGGGATGAAGGAGGGAAGGAGTGGGGGACAGAGAGAGACCTATGAAGTAGATGCTAAGTGCTGAGATGTGAAGAGAATAAGCCTGCAGGAAAACGAGCCCAGCGACAGTGACCAATGACAAGCTCCCTTTTCCTTCTTTTTTTTTTTTTCCCCCCATTTGATAATAGACATATAGTACCTGTGCACTTCCATGTGTGCAGTTCATGCGTGTAGGCACAGAGAGCTTCATTGAGGCTACAGAAAGCAGTGTCTGAATACAGAGCAGCACATTACGGAATATTTTTCTTTAAAAGGTCGTGTTTCGGTTCACGTTTTTTAGTAAGCCTCATTCATTATCCATTAAATTACTATAACAAATTGAATATACGTGTACTTGAGTGAACCGGCTTTAGACAAGAAGCATATAGGACTGTTCTTAAGCTTACCAGACACAAGGTGACCATCGTGTGTTTCATCTCAAACAGCGGGAGAACATGTAGTATATAAAAACAGACTTCTCTAAGCAGATGACATTGCAATTTAACAGGTTGAAGATCCCACAGTAACACTGTTTTTCCTACGTAAATATAATCTCAAAAGTGAGGGCTAATTTGCTCCTTTTGAGCACTTAATAAAGATGCACTGGAACACTGCCAGAGTAATGTTCACCATCCCTTACTCATCATCACCGTTCTTGCACAATGCCTTGGCCTCCTGCCCCTGACCTCCCCCACAGCTTAGCTAAGCCCACATGTTATTGGCTAAACACAGCCAGCTGCAGCCAGTTAACTGTCTAATCTCACATCAATCGATTTCCCCAAACAAGGAGAGGTGGAGAAGTGGAACGAGAGTCGCAGAGCGGGGGTGAAAACACAGTGGAGGGTGAGAGTAAATGGGAGGGCAGCGATGAGTGAGAAACAGGCAGAGGCAGGTTGCAGCCTTTCGCTGAGTTTCTAGTAACAACCAGGCTGGTGTGCGTGTGCATGTGTGTTAGTGTGTGTGTGTGCGTGTGCGTGTGTCTGTTTGTTTACAGTTTCTCGTTCAAGACCGTCAAAAGGATACTGATCGAAGGCAACACACAGAAAGGTGGAGCGACAGGCTGAGGTTGGCACTATCAGCCAGCAACAGCACATATCCACCAACAATGTTGCACTGGGGCAGATTTTACTGACTGACTGCTGCCCAACTGCTCTTAGCTCCCTTTGTCGTGTGTTTTGTGGGTATAAATGGGTTTTTTTTTTAGTCCCTCACGGACAATTAAATGATACATTTTCAAAATGAGAAACATATGGAGCTTTTTAATTAGCCAATTTCTCTTGCCAATGTGTGTGGCTTTTTTTTCATTCAAAAAAACCAGCGGATAGGGGAAAAAAAAATGCTATCTTTTCAGACATGCATATTGCAGCACAGAGTGTTGCACAAATTGTCATTGTCCTTCCGCAAGGAGCAAAACAGCCCTTCTGTTCCCTGGATTAATAGCACCATTACAGAGGATCCATGTTCAGTTTACAGCAATGTACTTCTGAATCCAGTCAATGAGATTCATACTTGTTGGTGTTAAGACCTCTGTGAATTTGTATTTCTGTGGGAATATCTGTTTTGCCAAGCAGGTAATGGCCCACACTGCAGCGCATAACTGGTTGAAGGTGCACTGAGAAATGTACCATACCTATTGTCCCATTACGTCTCTCAAGACCTATGTATAATCTTGGTTTCCTGCCTCCCATCACCCTGCACTAATGTGAGGTGGCTGGGGTGAGGAGAACTGCAACAACTCATATCTGGGGAGTTATTGTTCTACACATGTCATGTGTAATCTGCCCGACCCACAGTGCTTAGAATAATTATTCATATTTAATCACCACACTACGAAGCTACATCGCCTGCCGCTCACTAAGTCATTTTCCATGTTCCATTATCAAAGTTTCAGAGACGGGTGCTCAGGGAAGGGGGACTAAATGGAGAGGCTGAAGTAGTTGGGCTTATAAAAACATAATGGGCTTGTCTGCTTTGATAAACTGAGAACGTGTATAGAATGCACACTCCCTCACACCCTGAGATACACACAAAGGCACACACACACACACACATTAAATGAGAAAAGTGCAGAGAACAAAGTAAAGGGAAAATAAAGTAGCTGAGTATAAGTTCAGATTGTGAGCGTTCAGGCAAGTCAGGAGCTCAATCGTTAATACAAATAACTGCAGAATAAAAAAAAAAAAAAAAAAACGGATTGATAGTCATTCGGTTCAAGTGTGTTTGGCTTGTGTGGCAGCTTCCATTTCTTCTGCAGTCAAATATGCCAATGCGGGCTCACCTTGCTCCAGAGGCGGCGGTTTCACGCCTGTAGCCTTCAACTTAAGGGCCTCTTTTGCAGACATGTCGCAGCAGGAGCCTTTGTTGGTGTCCTGGTCGCTGTCGGCCTGGTCGCTATCGCCATGACCACTATCTCTGAGGCTCGCTCGTTCGGGGTCTTTGAATGTTGAACTACTAGACGAGACAAAGTGAAAAAACCAAAAGAGCATCAATACCCAGAGTATAACCGAGAATTTATCAGACTTTTTTTTTTTTGCCCTTAGTAGATGTTTAAAGACTGAATTAAACATTGATGAGCACCTCTGAATGATTAAACAAAACCAGAAAAAATATACTAATAGGACTTAGGTTGCAATAAAATGCTTCTCAAAACACTGCACCAGCAGTTTTGTCTGCTAAAGGAAAACAAAGACATAACCAAAAAGAGGAAGGCTCTTGTGAGTAATCATATTTTATGTATTATAGAGAATACTGTTAGTGACCACTTTTAAGCCTAATTAAATGGACATGCCCTTCATTCCCCTGCTGTGACTCAGTATAATTCATTGGCAGTTTATCCAGTGATGGTTCGGTACTGCATTGGGACTATTGGAGAATAGAAAACAAAGGTCTGAGATGTAGTGATGGGTATAGATTCCGACTCTTACCTTTGAACAAACTGTTGTCTGCTACCCATATAATTAGGCTCAGTGGGGAAATTGTCCGTCTGTGGAGGGGAGAGAGAGAGAGAGGGAAAGTATGAAGTGGGCTCTTTAGTCCTGCTGTGAAACAAGATCTCCTGGTGACATGTGATTAATTATGCAGGGAAAAGATGAGGTAGAGGACAGTGTTGGGGCAATAAAATACTGGGGGAAGTAAGCTCAATAATGTTTAGGTTGGAACATTTCATTAACCACATAAAGCAGGCTAATTAGCCATTTGAGAGTAAACCACAGAGCTGAACATCAAGTCTGGCAGGCATAGTGTAATCAATAACTTCTAGGACAATAGTCTTGATGAGCATAAAAAAAAAAACTTTGTAGTTATTGTGTTTGAGTGTCAACTTAACATCTAGTAACCAAATTATGGCACAATTTGTGCAGAAATTAAAGTGCAATTTAACAACATTTCTGTGACAAACTGTTCACTTTCTGAGCCTCGACACTTTTTCCTTCCCAGATATCGAGAAAGTGTTTGTGAGGATCTGGGGCCTGTGTGTGTTGGACCATCTGGTGTTTATTTGATATGGGGCTACCTGATTGTATACAGGGGGCTTCATGCTATACGGATCGATAGAAAAAAATACAGACACACACACACACACTATAGTGCACAAAATGTATGTGCAAAGACAGATTAACACAGCAAGGGCTCACATATACAGTCACACAAAGAAACTGCATGGCATGTAGGGCGAATAATGAAACACTGTTACAAACCTTATACTGCATAAACTGCACAAACCCTCAGCACTGTATGCAGCAGTGCATTACAGACTGGATCAATCACATTGGCACTGGAAAGCACTCTCTTCCACCGTCTGTCTCTCTCTCTCTTGTTAATTAAATCAAAGTACGGTATATGAGGGTTTTTAATCACGTCAATTGAGATAAAAGGTCACAAAGACTCCAGTTTCATTCTGGCATTTACAGAAGTATCTATCAGCCTTAAAAATAATGGAAAAAAACAAACAGAAATGCATTCAGACGTATAGACTTCAAGTTATTATAGGAATACTTGAAACTCTTCACTGAGCAGAGGTAGAAAAGTTGAAAACAAATGTCTTCAAAAGAAATAGCTTTCATACTGTCGTCGTGGTATTCATCACAGTAACACAAATAATTATGCTATGTAGTGCGCAACTCTGTCTTGAATTGATAGCAGTTAAATGTCATGTTTAGTGAGTAATGTCTCCTTGTGCCAGGCTTTTTCACATGCACAGCTTGACTCACGGTCAATGGAGTATTTCAATGTCATCCGCGCTCTGCGGTGGCTCAGTATGAAAAGGGTGTGTAAAGGTCAGACAGGCCACCTCA
>JAUZTA010000001.1:9425095-9450136 GCA_034780835.1 Ctenochaetus striatus
TCTTTCTCTTTAGCTAAACACACACAAACACACACACACACACACAGCAGATGGACTATGCTGATTTTCACTTCAAGGTGACCTTTTTACTGTACACTGTATGCATCAGGTCAGAGGTATCAGAGCAATGAAGGGATCGGGAAATGGAGGGACGGAAGACGGGAAAGATACTATCCATACACCTGGGTTAAAAAAAAAGAACTGACAGGAAAAGGCTTTGGGATAATGCACTGCTGTCAAAGTGTTGGACGCCGGTTCCTCTCAGTCTCTTTTAAGTGTGTCTATGTTGCATTAAGAATCTGTCAGACCAGCTTTAGCATTAATCAGCTAGCCCACAGAAGAAACAATCACAGATAATCTCGGGCTCTAAACCCCGCTGACCTTCTCTTCAAATAAACAGATAAATTCCCCTTGAAACCTCAGTCATTTAAAGACACATACAGGCCTTGGCTCCAGTGCTGGTAATATTTTCCTCCCCACTCTCCCTCCCCGTAGCCTTTCTGATTGGTTCCCTCTACAGCAGCAGCACCCATGTCTCTCCACCTGGGAGTACATCGACTCAGCATGTCGACGTGACCTCAGACAGGAGGCATTTCAGACGCTGTGTGTGGGGAAATGGGCTGTTTCAATCTGGAAACAAGAGAAGAGGAGATGAGGAGCTGAGATAAGAGAAGAGAGGAGGAAAGACAGGAGGAAAAGGGAAAAAAAGAGAGAAGGGTAGAATATACAAGTTCCATTCATCATCTCAGCCGCGTCGAGAGTGTATAAATAGCAAGATCTGCTCAGAGTTATCATTGAGCCAACGCTTCCATAGCGGTACTTCATTTATTAAGACTGTGCTCAGATCAATACGGCAGACATATACACTCTGTACTGTTGACAAGATAATCTCATCATTATGAATTTGGCTTGGGTCGTCAGTAACATGAGCAATTGCAACGCTTATCTGAAATGACAAGAGTAGAGAGAAAGAAAGGGATTTCAAGAAAGGAAGAGAGTAAGAGCAAGAGCGAGGGCAAGCAAGGAAGAGAGAGAGCGGGCACTACTTACTCTTTTTTTTTTTTTTTAAACTAAGCAATGCTCAGAGCGATAGATAATGAAATACAGTATTTCAGTACCAAACAGAGCAAAAATCAATAATAAATGGAGCAAACCAGCAATTGATCTGAATGCTAAAGGCCCCAAAAAGATTTCTCTCTAAGACATAAACCCAGTGAGGGGCCAATTGAGTACATCTGTGTAGTACAATAGAAAAAGATGAAACCAGCCAAATATACCATTTTCAATATGCCATTAGCACTCAGCATCGCCACTGCTACCCTGAAGAGTAGACACAGTTCAACGTTTGATGACAAATCTTGTGTGCCCACCACTTTGCGGGCCTTTTGTTTAGGCAATAACATCTAAGAGTGCCGACTCATTCGCCCCTGTTGCCACAAACACATAACAGCCACTGCAAAACACAGTGGCTGTCAATTCCCTTCAGACACACACAGGGCTTTAGACATGGGAGTCAGATTTCAAACTGTGCTACAGATATAAGTAGGAACAGAGGAGACAGTGGGATCTCTCCTATTAGAGTGCCGGACCTTTTCAGACACACCGACGTGCAAACATACACTGGCAGGATTTCACTGTTTAGAAAAAATACTCCTCAAATTGCAACGCAAACTGCGGCTTGGGCTGTAATGTACTCGAGCGGTCGTATGGAGGAGGAGAGAAGCCTGTTTCACGGCTGCTTGTTTTGACACATAGTTAGGCGAAATTAGAGCAAATGAGGTGGTATTCATGGTATGTTCCTTGCGATCAATTAATCACATTACTGATGAAGCTGAAGAAGTGCTGAACTGTAGAAGGCAAGGACAAGGAGAGAGATTCAGGGAGAAAAGGATAAATCATTTCTCTTTTCCTAATGAGATAGAAGGTGAGAACAGATTCACATAACTCATTCTTTGAGCTGCGTGTTGTTTCTACAGCACATGCCTAGGGGGCACAGTGAAGGAAGATGTGGCAGAAATAAAAGCTCTCCCAGGTTGGACGCGTGCCAAGACACACTAGAGCGAGTTCCACTTTGTTTGACTTTGAAAGTGTTTGATTTACAGCAAGGAGACCCAGCTGCTGGCAGTTCAAAGAATACATCGCCACATCGTGTACGCCTATAGAGCCCTCTGTGTGCTGTGCAATTCAGTCTGCATTACTGCGAGGTCACTCGTATATACATACCCATCTATCGCAGCAGCTTCGGCACCCTGCTGCTCAAAACGGTAAGTCTAAAGACCTCAGGAGGGATCTAAGAGCCCTCAGGGGGCAAGCGGGCTCTACAGGGAAACCTATTCCAATCTGAGGGAACCAGCAAGACCGGTGCTTCAGAGCACAGCTGGTGGTAGCAGAGGTGCATGTGTGTGCTCGTGCACGCACACACACACACACAAAGACACATGGCAGATGAATCTCAGATTCCTCCACTGTGAAGGTTATGTTTTGTTCTCTTGTTTTTGTGACCCCGGTTGATGCTAGGTTGACTCCTTGTGCTTGAGTTGTTGAGCACAATGCAAGCAGCACCAAGGTAAATGTTTCAAAATCTACTGGGGGCATGCATGGTTTCCTTCTTTTTCTACTATAAAATCATATGTATTGAGGGAGTTTTTGTTAGAAATAAAACCCATTAGAGTAAAAAGACTGCCAGGTACAAAACACACCATCTGGTGTCAGTGTACAACTCAAAGTATCAGCAGGTTCAGGAGAACAGGACACACTTATACAAAAAAAAACAGTCAAAACAAATCTAAATGACTGAGGATAGGTTCCCAGTAGCCTTGTAATAACAGAATATAAACGTAATAACTAAGTCTGATATTGCTACTGCCTTTAGAAGGTAAAACCCACTATACAAGAGAATTTGCTACTGAACAAAACGACATAACAATGACTCAGTATTTTAAAGCTGTTTGTCCTAAACATGAACTTCTTCTTGATCACAAAAAAAAAAACGTGAAACAAAGTCACAGTAATTAAACAGTGGATGTCCTTTGACAATCCACTGTCTTATTGTCGTGTCCATGTCATTTCCAATAGGCTGCTTCCTACAGCTAATTGGTTTAATGTGTCCGGCCAGTCTGGTTGTCACAGAGGTCAACTTGTGTTCTCATATCCTGTCTCTTTCTCTGCATTTGAAAAGATACAAAACTCCTTTGTTACCCTGCACTGGCAATTCAGGAGGTCCGTTAATAGAATTGAATTATGCCGCACAAATAGGTTTTGTGTTCAAATGAACAACTGCCTAAAACAATTTTTAGTAGCTAAACAACAGGACTTATGTAGCATGTATATATATAAACATATATACGGCCTATTTCTGTCTACTACATTTTGACTTTACATGACTTTTAAAAGTTACAGTGGAAAAATGTGTCTAGTAGTGGGCATTGTCAGGAGCCTGCATTTATATTTAATTATTTAGCAGGATAACTTAGACTTTTTGAGTACTTGTAATAAATAAAACATTCACTTCCACAGCTTCCTCCAATCTCAAACTAATTTTCTTTTTTATGTATCTGTGAATTAACTATTAATACTCCATATCCGCACGACGGCCATTTTTCCTCTGACGTCATGCTCAGCGTGGGTAGCTCAAAAGCTGTTATGTAAAGTATGAGCTGTTCTTCTGGTCTCAGTCCTAATAACTTCAGGAATCTGACAAATCGTTTTTATTTTACTGCTTTCCTATTGATCATCAACCGGAAGGACAATGGAATATGTAAATCTGGAGGGATATAGGGCCATATATTTTAAAGTTGACACACAAGTGTGTTAACCCATTGGCTACCACTTGAAACAGCTGATGTTAGCATTCAGCCAACCTTTTTGGAGTTTCATTAGCATTTCTATGAAAAGAATGGTCACAAAAAACATTAAAAGTTACAGGATAAAATAAAAATGTTGTTTTTAATATCAAAGCAGATTTTTCAGATTTTCTTTCTATTACAACTCATATATTACAAGTCAGCTGCTTAAAGGAGATGACTACAGTAATTTCCTCTTCCTCTCATGCCTCATATTGCAAGCTGGAACTTTTAGAAAGACTCTCCTGTTTCTTATTTTTTTTAGTTCTGCCCTCCTCCGTCCCTAATGCTCACAAATAAGTAGCCAGAGACCTCAGATGTTTATCGTGACATCTTCTGCTTCAGTCTGATTTGTTAAATGATATGATTTATTGATGAAAGAGGATGCAAATCTAGCTGCGGTTTTGTGCTGTGTGTCTTCTGTTACAGCTTTGAGACACACAGACACATTTTCACTGGAGGATGCGGCTCTGCAAATTGAAAAACCAGTAATGGCAGCTAATAAACAAAACATTGACAAAATTCTGTTTTTTGTTACACTGAGATAACATGATTTACTGCAGTTCCCTAATGCAACATTCTGTGTTATGATGGACTTCATTCAGTTGTATCTATCACACGAGCTTAGGGGAGATGAAGATAAAATAAATCTGCCTATTAATAATTCATAATTTTAGTATAGTCTTATGTACAGTAGCAGCACATTTATATAAGGAAGTATAAAGACACATCCTGAGGCAAGCTGTTGTATATATATATATATATATATATACACATATATTCTGTCTTTCATGTAATGTACTTGGATGTTAAAAAAAAAAAAAAATCTAACCCAGTGCCCCAAAAAAGCTCAACTTGGGGACAAAAGTACACATTTTGCAAGTGGCTTCTTGAACTCTCTTATTCCTAAATGACTGTTTTGTGCGTCCAGTTGCTGAGTTGCTCAGTGCTGTCAGCAAGGAGGCTTCAGTACATACAGGTTTACCTAACTTATTCCATGGAAAGCTCCAGAGAAAAGCAGTTATCTAAAGATGAAGGGAGAGGCAGAGAAATGAAATAAAGAGTGCTTTTCTATTCATTGCCTCAGTGGCCACTGAAGTGTGGGAGCAATTTCAATACAATATACAGCAGAGGCTTTGATAAGACTTTTCGTTAGAATCCTTAAAACCAGCTCAAGCCTGGTTACATGTGCATCTGGCTGTTTGTGTGCCCCATCACATGTGTGTGTGTGTTTTTATATGTGTGTGTGTGAGTGTGTTTCTTGGAGGAAGGGTGTTTCAAGGTTCGGACAAATGCAAGATTGTCCCGCTCATAAAAGAGAGGGGCTCTGTCACGGAGCCTGCCAGCTAAAGGCTTAAATCACATGCCTGGAATGCACAATGACTTACACCCACGCACACACACACGCACACAAACAACCACAAACACACACACCACACAGTCCCCCTAAATTATGCAGAGTTAGACCATTCCTGGAAGCATTCATTTTAAACATCTGCTTCAACTACATTGTTGGCATGCACATGCTCAACCTAAACAAATCAAAGAAGAGAAATTTTTTTCTCCCACATTATGCACACACTACTTAAATGATCACAGTCACACTTCTTAACTGTTTTTTTTCAGCTTTCTTAAGCATCACTAAATAGATTTTTGCCTTCCAGTCATTTTGAGAATCTATTAAAATGCCGTAGTTTGTAATAACTTGTTATAAGACAAATCTAACTTGCTTTTCTAATTTATATGCTCTTAAAGAATGTGAGCAAATTTTAAATATCCCCGAATCAGTTTCTTCTTAGTAAATTCAATGACCATCATTCAAACTACTAAAACAAGATACTCTAATGTAGGCAGTCCCATAATAAAAATCCATACTCTTAGTGTTCGTTACATATTTATGTCTGCCTTTTTTTTCTATTACAGCTGTGGGCATCTCTTCACCAAGAGACAATGTCAGCAGAGACGAGAGCCCCTTTTCTCCTTGACAGCCTCATCTCAATGCCACCCTACACAAGGCAGAATGCCGCCACCTAAAGGCAGCCTTAATAGCCTTTCAGACTCCCCCACTGCATCTGTACCACCTGCACCTCATTACCATGGATGGTCTCCCACCGAGATAGTATTCTGTTTAATTAGAGTTTCATGGTGAATCAAATTACAACACTCAAAACTTATCAAAACAAATCAATATGATAAATTATGAGCCAATTAAAAGTAATGACACAGGAGTCCTTAAATGTTTGGTGACAATGAGGGCAGCTTGAAGAAAAAAGGAGCAAGAAAGCTGCAGACAAACTTATGAACTAGTCAGTGGGCTACTGCCTGGCACAGCCTCTGAAGCTCAACATAATGTGGGACAATATCCTAAAACATATTCAAGACAGAGTGGGCACAGGCTCACTCTTTGGAGCGAATTACTGAAATCCCTTCTTCCTGAGCATTGAGGAATTCTGCAGCAGATTGGTTTTAACCTTGATTCCACACTAAGTAATTCCCTTCAACGCCTTAAGCGGAATTAGGCATCATTACGTATCATCCATCTCCTTATCCCAGGAATTCTCTTTAGAAATGAAATGAAGCTCTCCACTGGGCTGGGTGCTGGCACGGTGGTGACAATGATAAGGCCAGCAGAGCTCTGCTGATATGTTCATATTATTCCCCACTCCCAGCTAGAAACCAAGCCCAGCCTGTCTGCCAGTGCACCACTATAAAACATCATTAGAGACCAGCAGCAGTGTAGAGAGAGACTGGGAGTTGCAGGCAGTTACAGTAACCCAACTAGGTGCAGATGAAGACAGTAGCACTAAGGTGCCCTTGTGAAACTGACTGAGCAGGCACTATGCTCTCCTGCTTTATCCATCTCTTATATTTATTTTTCCTATTTAGCCCTTCCTCCCGTGGCAACTGTAGTGACAGATGGGCCGAGAGACCTTGGGATCGATGGAAGGGGAATTCTGTCTTTGTTTCCTGACATTTTTCCCATAGCCACTCTCCTCTGACTCAGGTTACTCACTGTCCACACGAACGGAGAGAACAGGCAGAAGTAGAGAGGAGGGAGGAAAGTGATACGCTTCTGTACAGCTTCTGAAGAAACTTAATGCCTCAGGCCATCTCCCTCTACACAGGTTTCTGTTGAATAATACAATAGAGCACCCTGCACGCCTGATGCGTCGAGGGGACCCTCTGTAAACAAGACACTAAGGAATGTGTTGCTGCTTCTCCTGCTTGTTTTCCCTTTGACAATCTGAAGGGAGAGAGAAAAGTGCACAAAATGGTAGTGCAACAGCCTCACACAGTCTAATTCATCATCACTACATTAGCAGAGAAGCAGCCTGTAGAATGGACCTGCAATTATTCTGTCCCTCTGATTAGGAAGCCTTAACGGTCTTTGTGCTGACCCTTGCCCTATGCAGCTGGCTCATAATAGAAGCAGGGCTGAGACTGAGAGTGGAAACAACAGTGGCCATCCTCCCTGGTGGGAACACGTCACATCTGATCACAGTCATCCTCACATCCATGTTCAATGCAAATAGTGGGATGGAAAGGACAGAAGAGAGCAAAATCGAGTGACTAATGATTACAGTTCATCGGAAATGAAAGAAATTGGAAAGGAAGTCATTTTGCAATTATGTCGAATAATAAAAGGTCACAAGCAGCGTTAACAATAAACCGACTTAGGATTCTTAACTATTCCTAACAATTCAGATAATAAACATACATCTTTTATTTGTTAACACCAGGTGAACATCAGAAAAACAATTTGTTTTGCTTCAACTGCCCATCATCCTGAGAGTCACATACCACTGTCTTAAGCAGGCCTTAATCCTCGTCTGACACGACAGACTTTTAATGGGCTTAAGGCCAAAGACACAGAGAAGTTATCACATTAGAAGCTTATACACCCAAGTACTGCACACAAAGATGTTTAAAGTAGCTGTGAAAATAAGTACAGTCTGCTAATCGCTCAGAATAATAATCACTAGAATTAACCACAACGAACTATAGAATTTTGTGAGCGATATGATGTTGTAAACAGTGGCTTGAAACAGTGAACAAGAATCTGTCTGTAACTTTACTCTCAAATTATAGCTGTTATTATTACTCTACACAGGTATGTTAATAGAATTTCCAGGTAGCGTAGTTAAAAAAATAATAAATAATTAAAAATATTCTTCTTGTTTAAACATGCAAATGTGTGTGGGGATAATTGGGTAGTTCAAAATGGTATGTTAAAAACACATACCTGCTTTAAGCACAGCCACAGGCTAGACTCTTTTTTTCTACAGAAATCAAATGACCAGCGTTGAATGAAAAAAAAAAAAATTCTACATCAAATCTGTATCGGGAGTCTGCTGAGGAATATTTTAAGCACAACTGATTTGTGTTGATGTCACTGGCTCTGTTCTGACTGTTTAGTCCTTCTAATGATCACTCCTCCCTCCCTTCTTTTCTGTCTGTGCTCCCAGGCTTCTCTGCTTCTGCCTGTCCTTATCTCCCTCTTTTTATTGTACAAAACAAGGGGCAAACATTGATACAGGAAATGGGAGCTTTCTGAGGGCTTGTGGCGTGAAAATGGTGGCATAACAGTGAAGGAGGAGAGTGCAATTTCCCTTACCTGTATGATGGACATGCGGTTAGTAGGTGTGTCTGTAGTGCTGGTGACTGGGCCTGTGAAGCTGGTGTGGCATCCCACGTGGCCTTGGGGCACGCTGAGGTTATTGGCAGTGGGCTTGAGGTACATGACCTCTGACCTTGGTGAGCTGAGTGGCAGGCGTGTCTGGTAGTCAAAGTACATGGGAGAGGTGGCCAAGGAAGGGCTGCTTACCACATTCATCACATTCATGGCATCCCGCTCCTCCACCTCGCTCTGCACCAGCATGATGTCGTTCTTGTTAATCTTCTTCTTCTTGCCTTTTCCCAGCTGAGGGTGCGAGTACTCTGCAATGCGACAGTTATAGGTACGGATTTCCTTGTTTTCCCGCTTGCACTTGATTGCTATAGTCACCATGGCAGCCAGAAGCATGATGGATATAATGCTCAGAGTTACAATAAGAGGCAGAGACATGTCCCAGTTCTGATTGTCCTTCATGCGTGGCAGTCCATCAGGGGGGCGTCCATCAGAGGCCTTGATGATGAGTCTGGCAGCAGCAGTGAGGGTTGGCTTGCCATGGTCAGATACTCGAATAATCAGTTCCACAACAGGGCTCATATCGTCCCAAAACGGGTGGGCTGTTCGCACCTCCCCAGTCACAGGATCAATTTCAAAGAGGTGCTCCTCATTGCCATCTGAGATCTCATAGGTGAGCCTTCCACTCTCACCGTAGTCATTATCCACTGCCCTCACTGTGGTGACGATGTAGCCAACACCAACATTACGGGGCACATGGATCTCAGCCGTGTCATTTAGGAGCAGTGGCAGAACTATGACAGGGATGTTGTCATTGACATCCAGTACACTGATGCGCACTGTTGCGTTGCTCTCCAAGTGAGGAGATCCAGCATCTTTAGCAAGAACTTTAAAGTCAAAGTACTTTATTTGCTCATAGTTAAAAGATCGCACAGCATAGATGGCCCCATTGGCAGCGTTCACGTTAACATAGGTGTTGACATCACCCCCACTCACATTGGAGTTGATTATGCTGTAGTACACTGTGCCATTCTGGCCAAGGTCTGGGTCATGTGCCAGAACTGAACCGAGGTACTCCCCTGGGATGTTGTTCTCAGGTATCTGAAGAAGGTAAACTGACTTGGTAAAACGAGGAACATTGTCATTCTCATCCAGAATCTTCACAGTGAAGGATTTTGTGGAGTTAAGGGGAGGAATGCCATTGTCTTTGGCCACGATGGTGACATTGTACTCATCCTGCATTTCTCTGTCCAAAGGTCTGTCTGTCACTACTGTATAAAAGTTATCATAGTTCTCCTCAAGTTTAAAAGGGACATTACCTAACACTCTGCACTGAAGCTGACCATTTCTGCCTGAGTCCTTGTCTGTGACACGGACCAGAGCAATGACAGTGCCTGGGGGTGCTGCCTCACTGATAGCTCCCTGTCTAACAGACACAAAGCCTATAGATGGCCAGTTATCATTTCTGTCAAGCACTTTCACAGTGACTTTACAATGGCCTGGGATTGGATTGGGACCTAGATCCTTTGCCTGGACGTCAATCTCAATAACTGGGCTCTCTTCATAGTCAATTTCACCCTGAATCTTTATGACCCCTGTTCTCGAATCTATGGAGAAGAGCTCCCTGATTCTCTCAGGGGCATAACCACTAAAAGAATACACTACTTGGCCATTGTTACCCTCATCAGGATCAGTTGCATTTAAATCAATCAGGACTTTACCAGGAGGTGAATTTTCAGGAATTTCTACAACGTATGAGGGTTGATCAAACACAGGGCTATTATCATTGGAATCAATAACTTTAACATTTATCTGCATGGTACCTGATCTGGGATACTCCCCCCCATCAGTGGCTGACAAAATAAGAGTGTGATGGCTTCGTTCTTCTCGGTCCAATGGTCGTTGAATAACTAATTCTGGGAATTTAGTCCCATCCCCACGGGACTTCACCTCAAGGGAAAAGAGATTGTAGTCATCGCGTGTTATTTGATAGGTTTTCAGGCCATTTTCCCCTGCATCTGGGTCATGCGCACTGGTCAGGGGAAATCGTGTCCCTGGCACCGCGTTTTCAGAAATATCAATATCAATCTGATCTGAGGGGAAAACGGGTGAGTTGTCGTTAATGTCCTGAATATCTATTTTGATCATGCAGATCTCCTTGTCATTGGCAAACACTTCCATGGAGAGCTGGCACTTGGGGTTTCTCTTACACAAGGTTTCCCTGTCAATGCGCTGCTTGGTATACAACAGTCCGCTTTGGGGGTCCACGTCGATGAGATGTGGAGCAGAGTTCTCCAGCACTCTGAAGTTCGCTTTCTTACCCTGTCCTCCCTGTCCAATCTGTTCGAGTCCGAGTCTGGCATCTTTGGCAATGTTCCCGATCACTGTCCCCGGACCCTGTTCCTCCGGGACAGAGTAATTCAAGTTTTTCAGTGTCAGGGCATGAGCCCATAAGAGGAGGAAAAAGAAAATAGAAAGATACATCCCCACTCCGTAAAAGCTGTTATAGACTGTGTGGTGTTTAAGCCTCCTTAGACCTGTTGATATTTTGTTCAAATTTGGTATTTCTGTTATTCGGGATCAAACGAAGAGTTCTGTTCATCATGTGAGGCCTTGGCATTTGTCTTTGTAGATTGTCTTTGCTCTGTCTGTCTCTTCCTCTGCCTCTTCCAGCAATCTGTGGTGCCGAACACCTAATTTATATTCAGCTGAGCGCCCAGACTCATCTGAGCAATAATCGCGATCCAGTCTCCAAACAGAATAGTCATTGTAAGTTTTCAATCATACCACCTAAGAAGAAAAAACAGAAAGACATTTGTGGTATTGTATAGGTGGCAATTACTCACAAATATATAAAAATAGACAATGCTACATTATAACCATTCTGCCAGTAAGGCATCAGCTCCACTGCTGAGCCAAAAATGAAACAGGGCTCATGTGTAATTCATCTCCACAATTATGGGGAAAGCTTGTCAATTAGTTAACCTTGGGAAGACACTTGCGCAGCCTTGACACACAGAAATATAATCATCCCCCTTGAAGCTTATTTACTACATGTATTACTATAAACACAAGAATCCAAATGCAGTTTTCAGTCCCTCTCTTGTGTGCAATGCAGGGAGACCTGACCCTCGCCTAATAATGTCCCATTCACGCATTATGAGAATGCCGACTGAAACTGTAATAGGGCAACTTTAATAATACGGTAACACTGCAGGCGAACAACTGAAGATGGCCTATTGTGGCGGCTATTTGAATAAGTGTGTATAAAATGAGCCTCTTACACGCATTAACAAATCCGCATAATCCGGATATTCACAATGAGCCTTATAAAAATTCGGAAATGAGCTGCCAACATCTCAGTACAGCCGTGTAATTCTCCTCACTGATGCTCTCTCTCTTTCTCCTTCTCTTTCTTTCTGTCTCCCCCTCTCTCTCTCGCTCTCTCTCTCTTTCTCTCTGCAAGATTCAACGGTCCTTGGAAGAAGCTGTTGCATCCGCATTCGTGGCTTTGAGATTATCGTTAGAAATAAGCAGAATAAATCGCTTCCAATGGGAAATGACACGACAGAACAAATATAAAGAACATTAAAAAAAAAACATAAACTTACCAAAAGAAACTGCTGCAATAGTCCCAAAATATCGGGAAAAAAAATCAAAACAGTCAGTTCCAGCAGGTTTTAGGGATAGTTTCATCCCCAAAGTACTTCGTTGTGAAGCCTCCCTCCCGTATCCCTTTTTCCCCTTTCTGTGCGGGGAGAAAACACACGCTTCCGATACGCACGCAGGCTACAGTGCAGCGCAGTGGAAATAAAAAAAAAGGTGCTCCAGAAAAGTATGACTGTAATGTCAATGAGCTGAAGTCCTCTCCGCTGTCTGATTAGGATGCAGCGGCTCGCCCTCTGCCTGCAGTGAGTCACCGTTCTTCAGGAAGGAAAACTGTTCAGAGAAATACTCTATGTGGAGGAAAAAGAATCCAGACGTGTAGGTAGATCCAAAGTGGATAGTTGGGAGGCGATCAGTGGTTTTTTCCCCGTCCGAAACGGCGTTGAGTGACTAATTCCCGCTGTGGCATTTTGTCCTTGTCCGCCGTCCCCGTCAAAGTCCACACAGAGGGAGACAGCTGCTGAGGAGGTGGTCAGCAACAACCCCACATTCTGGCACAAGTCTCTTTTGTAGATGACAGAGAGCAAGGGCGATTTTATTACATGTACGCACAGTCGTTAGTATTTTCTGCACGTAAAACAGTCCTAAGCACATTGAACGCTTCCTCTCACTGACTGAACTCCGGACACCGCATGGTGCATTAAACATTGTCGCTGCTCCTCCGGCAGCCAATGAATTTGAAGAGGTGGGAAGAGAAGGAGGGATTCAAAAGCCGCTTTGGGTACAGACTACAAATGATTGGTGGCTCGTAGTTCACCGGTGGCGCATCTGTTTTTTTCAAATATCACACTTCATTGTTGTTTACAATAAAGGAAACGGTGCGTTGGACAGCTTTGCCAAGAGACTTCCAGGGGCCAGACCGAGACGGTTAGAAATTTCAGTTAAGCCATCTATCAAAAAGATTTGAAGTCAGCGGAAAAAAAGTGCATTTGAATCTCCTGAAATAAGATGTTGGTTCTTAACCTTTTATTCCACATCACATTGAAATAAATTCAGTGCAAGGATAAAAAAATGTTGAGTTTTATGCTGTCCTAAGGGAAAAGCACATATTCAGTATTACTATAAAATGACTTTAAGACTTTAACTAATTTTACTGTTTGTGTTGTTGTGCCCCACACATCACTTAATTTATCACTTTGATTCCTCAGATGAAGTGTGTTTTTACATTTTGCATCCAACTTTAGACAGTAATTTTAAGTTTAAAAATGTGAACCTTCCATAAAAAAAAAGAAAAATCCATATAAAACAATATCTAGCTATCTTGCATTATTATGGATGTCGATCATACCACCTGAGAAGCAGCAGTAATTGCACGAAGCATTTTTGTATGTAATTTAAAGTCTGGAAATTACACGATGGAGAAATGATGATAGTTTTAGAGTTGATTATTGCAGCAGGTATTTGAAGTGACAACAAAAATCCTGCTTTGTCTATCCATATTATACTCTCATAATTATAGCCTGAAAACTAATCTTGCTTCTGTCTGTTATTGTTCCTGTCATAATCCTGTCTTTTTCCAGCATTGTAAATAGAGCTGAAGTGATTAGTCGATGAACAGAAAATTAACTGGCAAGCGTGTTGGTAGTCGATCAATTGTTCAAGTCATTTTTCAAGCAAACAAAAAGCAAAACAGTGGTGAGAGTTTTTTTTGCTTGTCTTTGTCTTATGTGATGATTAATCATTATGTTTTGAGGAGTTTGTCCGACAAAACAAGGATTTTGAAGACATCTTTTTTGACTTTGTGAAATTGTAGTGGGCGCTCTATAGATTTTGTGATTAACTAAGAAATTGTTCACCTAATTGGTCAGAAAGAAAAATAATCTCTAATTGTAGCCCCAACTGGAAGTGTGCAGAACACTGCATCAAGGTGAATGCAGGTAAAGTCAAAGCTTCCCCCATCTTGCTTTGTCACAATGTTGCTAGAATTTAGCACTTTAAAATATAACGTAACTGTTTACATAGAAAAATCAAATCACAGCTCTGTGGATGTTAAGTCACTGTTTAGCCTGGCTGTTGTTGATGTAAAGCTCCAGTCTCAACAGAGTTCAGCCATGCCCTTGATTTGGTTTTTCTTTTTCAAACATGTCAACTTTGCTCAGATTAATCTTGTAGTTGATCAATGTGAAGACATGGGTCTCAACCCCTTTGACTTTCTCACTGACCTTTCTCTCTGACAGGAGGGATGACAGGACTGTCAGAACCATTCGTTAGTCAGATGGCGACTAAAGCTCATTATTAAACACCAGGTTTGATGTACTAATGTCAAGATGCTGATAACTGATGAAGGTAAATGTCACATCACTGTCTCACTATCTGCATATATTTTGAGTGTGCGTGTGTGTGTGTGTGTGTGCATGTGTTTGTCTGTTCAAATGTGACACATATTTTGTTTATTAAGTGGACCTTCCTCTGAAGTCTTTAGGTCACGTCAGTGTTCTTAGAATTATTGAACCTAAGACGAAATGCTGTGAGCGATGGAGCAATGAACCAGCAGTTTAAGAAAAAAAAAAGAACAGCAGCATGTGTGGAAACCAATTAGAAATTAATTCAATCTGGTCTTGAATGATTTGAATTATCCATTTTCCTCAATACCACATTGTTCCCATCACCATTCCCATTTTTTTTTAATTTGCCTAAATAACACTTTTATTTTTTTCCCCTTTCCACTACAAAATGCTACACACTGAGCTTAAACAATGGCTGGAAAATCACCTGCCTTGATGAAATGTCACCAGTGCTGCCAGAGATAAACCCAGCCATTAGCAGCTTTCTTCATTAGCCCAATTAAATGGCCCTCAGGAAATGCACTGACAGAAAGCATATTTGGAATAGGCTGCTGGTGAATAGATGCATTAAAACACTATTTCGTAAATTAAATTTCAATCTAATGGCAATGGCCTTTCTTCAGGTGGTAATAAGAGAGCGAAGGCCTCCTCCTGCCTACACTATTTAACTTATTTCTGAATTCTTTTTTTCCCCCTCTTTCCCACACTCTCTGATTTAACTTCTTTTCCCCTCGAGCAATAAAAATGTGTTACACCCTTCCACCATAAAGAAATTTTAACCATGAAGATGGACCATGTGGAGTCTGAGTGCAAGGTTTTTCTCTGCTACCTCTGCTAGAAAAAAAAAAGACCCGAAAAAATATCAGAACTGACTTTTTACACATCGAGTTTTTCAGCAGGAAACTGTCACCTCTTTCACCACTACTTTTTACTTGCCTGTTGTTTGTCTCCCACATAAATTTTTCCATGTTGCCGTCTGAATGTGTGTCTCCCTTCTTCTTTACACTATTCAACTGCTCGCTGTGTTAGAGGGAGTGGGGGGGAGTACCATCTTATTGCTTTCTTCACTTTGTTGTGGTTCAGCAGTGGAGAAATGATGGTTTCCAACACGGTGTGAGTAACTTTGTCTTTGCCTATGAAAGTATGAAAGATGAGAAATGAAAGCTTTTGGACGCTTTTCTGCCGTACAGTACACCTTCTGTACTGTACATTAGTGACAGCATCCATGTTTTATGCAGACTGACTGTATTGAGCTATTAATATTAATCTCTTTCTCACAGGTGACCTGCTTATGACATGGTTTACTGAAAGTGTAACCTGCATTTAACCCCATATACTATTTATTTAACAGGTTAATGCATGAGTAACTAAAATAAGATTGTTGTAGCTGTAGTTCCCCACAATTTAATGCCAGTCCATCACAACAGAAATTAAAATAATGATAAGAATAAGACCCGAAGAAAGCTAGTTTCTCTGAACACACTTCCTGTGTAAAGTAAAGGTTTTAGCAGCCTCAAATGAACTAGTTTCCATTTTTTCCAAAATGCTTATTTAAAATGCTTAAATAAATGAGCTTGAGATGCAAGCAGGTTGTTTGAGGCACACTGATGCCTAAAATCTTCATCAGCGTGATTTAAAGCTAAATAACAGTCATTAAAGAAACAGGCATATGGGCGCACCTGTTTATCAGAGCTAAGTGTTGTTCAACTTCTATCCAAACAATAGGTAAAGAGAAGGCTTCAAGTCAGACATTAGTGAGTCTATTCATTAAGATAGACTGCCGAAGTAGGTGTACAGTGTCTCAGAGTCTGTCTTAAAGAGGTATGATGGGGGTAAGCACTGATGAGCGCAGTGAGGTTTTTACAGTTTCGGCCATGGGAATCTATCTGTACTTTCACTGGGCAGCCTGTCTTCCTTTCCTTTCTCCAATCCCTGATGCTGCCTTTGCAACAGAGCAGCTTAAATCCCTGACCTGGCTTAGCAATGTCATTAAGCCTCAAGAAAAACAATGGTTTATTTAAAGCAGTTGTGCATTGTGTGTGTGTGTGAGTGTATTTGTGTACATGCATATGTGTGTGCACACTTTGCATCTTTTTAAAATATGTCATCATGTTGATTTGTTATATACCCAAACACCGTCTGCAGGTAATAAATTTGTGTTGTACGGGGGATTATTACACAGGATGAATGTGTTTAATGATCAAGCACAACCTTCATCTGTTTCTATGCCTGTTTCATTTTGGCTGTGTGTGTTTGTGTCAACCAAATGTTCACTGTTTGCAAGTTCCAAGAAACGCTTCCTGATCAATGCTCGCTGTTAGCCGATTCTGCCTCATCATGATCATCATTGTTGGATTGTGAGTCATAATGGGCTTCAACAGATGGACGGCAGGATCATGGATTTTCAAGTTTTGTGAAATCTTCAGCGAGTGTTCATGAGTTGGTTTGCTTTGCACAGTAACACAAAGATTCATAATCATTGCTTCTCCTCAAGCAAACTGCCGGACAATCCCGACTCTACTTCTATGTTTGCACCTTAAATGAAGATGACAGTGTAGTTGCATACATCAATGCTCTCAGCATGCTCTTAATGTAATAATATTCTAGCTATTAAACAGGGTGTAAGTAAGAGATAGTCTAATCATCTCCTATAGCTGCTTAGCATCACATAGCACCTAAAGAACCAAATTGCAAACGACCAGCTGAGACTGGACACAGGGAAGCGGTGCAGTAATGAGAGGCAGGCTCATGGCTGTGCCTACAGTATGTCTTTTATTCACCCTGATGTGCAAATAATTACCTCTCCTCTCACCTGCAGAGCCAGGTATCATGCTGAGGCAG
This sequence comes from Ctenochaetus striatus, assembly GCA_034780835.1. NCBI lineage: Eukaryota > Metazoa > Chordata > Actinopteri > Acanthuriformes > Acanthuridae > Ctenochaetus > Ctenochaetus striatus. The sequence goes on from JAUZTA010000001.1 coordinate 9,442,357, forward strand.
AGATGAGACCAACAGCTCCCTTTGACATAGGTGGGCTTTCAAATGTTAGCTTAACATCAAATGATCACATCAACACACAAACCCTCATTTTGATCATCATCTGCTGCATTAAAATGTCCATCAACCATCTGTTAAATAGAGACTCACTTCAATCAGAAAGGCTGTATTACATCGAGTGTTTTCATCATCCTTTTTTTCACTTGATCAGATGTTGGAAAAAGTTCCACTACAGTTAAAAACCTATGGAAGAAATCAAGCTTAGCAGTCGCTGGTATGAGTGCCAACCACTTAACAGTATTCCCTTCAATGTTTTTGTTTTGCTGATTACTATTAGAGAGATTAAAGAAACATACAGAGGTGTTTATTAGACTGCATAAAGTGATAGAAGAGGCCCCCTGGCAAATAACACACAGACAGCAGCTTTTCATCAACACTTATTAGCAGGATATTATTCCTTTTTTTTATCCAACAGCCTGGTAATGTAAATCTGCTCAGTCTAATAAGGGTTTATTGTCCTATTGTTCATTTAAGAATTTGAGTTATGCAAAAAGAAGTATATCTTTACACAATCTTATAAGGACAACACTTAGGATGATAGCGATACAAACGTGTGATTCAAGCATTTGCATTCACAGTCCTTTGGATGCAAACACCTGACAAACAGAGGTGCATGAAATACTCCATGCTAGTGTCTCAGGAAGGTGATACTGGCTTAGACTCATCCAATGTTTTTGACCACATTTTCACTTGTTCTCCCACCCATTTCCAAAATTATCTTAGTAAGGTTCATAAAAAAATATTCATTTAATTTTGGTTTTATGATGCACCGAGTGAAGTTCACATAAAACAAAAAGGGTGCTGATAGGCACTGAAAGTCTTTGAATGGGATGATGAGCAAAGCCACAAAGTCTGTTCAAAAAGGAGTTCAAAAAAACACAATGAGGTTCAACAAGTTTCAGGCTCAACAGTGAAAATGTCAAGTTGAAGCAAAGTCTATCAATGAAAGCCATAGTTTCTAACAATGTCACCCTATTTCTCACTTCAGAGTGGTGCGTTATTAAGTTTAGTTGAACAGAACCAGGCTTTTTAGGGTATGAGATGGCTCAACAGAACTTAAAACCTCGGTCAGAGTAAACAGATTAGTGGTAAAGAACTCAAATGTGGCATGTGGTGCATCATGTGACGGCTACCACGCAAAGTGGACTGTTTATAATACATTTTTTATGCAAATAATGCAAAAGAAGAACTGCTTGAAGAAATTTACTTATTGTGTTAATTTGTTGGCCAATATATTTATTAGCTATCTCAGTGTTTCAAGTACACTGATTCATGTAGGCTGATATTATCGAGCTCTTAAAATTCAAACTTGATGCAGTAAAGGTTAAACATTTAGAACTTTCTCATACTATCCTGCAATGAAGGATGAGTGGAAATTACTTTAGGTTTAAGCCATGTCAAAGTGAAATCTCTATTGATTTAATATTATCATTGATTAATGCTAATAGAATGATTTTCTAATTAGATTTCTAATAGCTGTAATATACCAGCAGTGTAAAACAGACCTGAGCAAATCAGGACTAAGCCTAACAGCGTAATCCAGACTAGTATAATTATACTTTGGTTGGAAGGAGTTAAACACAAATCATATGTAAGTAGCCTAAATATCATATTAATTAGTTATGGGCTAAACTTTAATGTTGGCCTAAGTTCTGTGATTTCACAGAAATCTTCCTTTATAATCAATTTGTCAAACTGTCAGGGGACACCACAGAAGCATGCAGTAAGAGCAGGAGCAAGCTTGAAATTAAATTAAATGTTCTTGCTCAGATTTTCTGCATTACTGATAGGCTTTAGGGTTCCTGTGGTGAAAAACGGCAACATTATACATGCAGTAAGCGCTACTGTGATTGCAGAGCAATTTTGAACCTACCATCTGCTCAGGTAAGCACAGAGGTGCGCTCGACAAGTGCAAGCATTCTACTAAATAAAAAACAAAGTATCAGTATAAGATTCACTTTGCAAAGCTATACGAAATAATGTGGACACATCTATGAACGCATAAGCTAAATTAATTGAAGAGGAATCAACTCTTCAACAGTTTTACATTTCTTGTTTAACTGCTTGTTGAGTTCTGTGGGGATACAATGATTCACACCTGTTTTCCAAATCATTATGTAGATGTGTGATCTGCAATAATGACATAAAAACAGCTAACTCAAGCTTGTGCTGTTGTTTTTATAATTTAAATAATAAACTGTGCTGCAACAATGCACTGAAATATGAAGTTTAACACCTTAAAATAAACTGCTTATGTTGAAAAGCAGATCCTTGAGAAGAGAGGAGAGAGCTGTCTCTTCATAATAAAAGTACCGCACAAAGTCATCTTCTGTTTAGGCACAATTTAACCATCAAGTCCAACCTAAAGCACAACAAGAATAACACTGCTTTAGGATACTGTGTCTGTCAGTTCACTGGACTCTTGCAGGGACATGAATATAATATTTTATTGGATTTGCTCTGAATAATGTCTACACTGTAGAAGCATGTCTAAACTTGTTCCCTCCGTTTCATCTAATTCATTGGATTTTATATTAAAAGACAGAAATAAGAACATGGACTACTTTACATCAAAATAGGTCAAAGTGATTTTCTACAGAGAAGATAGAATCATATGGGTCACTGCATTATTTCTGGATATTCAGAAAGAACAAGTGTTGTAGGATTGTTGAAAATTACCCACCAATTTTATATAGGTGACCCCGTGGAGTGTCTATATTTGGGTTTCACTGGGCTTACTGTATGTGCAGGGAGTGGATTTATCTCCCTCCTGCATATCTCTCAAGGAAAGACTTCCATAAAACCATTGTAAGTTTGCATTTTAAAAGCCAGTCACTTGTCTCATATTTCAACATGCTATTTCATGGTCTTGTTATATTGATTTGGGTATAATGGCTCTCAGTTATGCCTGATATCAAACAACTAATAATCCATAAAATGAACTCTTAAATTGTTTTATTTTACTCAATAAAACTTAGAAGCAATGTCATTTTGATTTTTTTTTTTTTTAGAGATTTGGAATTTGAAAACAGGATTTTGCATTTCCTCTTTGATGTTTGACTTGACATGGACTCAACTAGGCCAGCTCAGTTTGTCTTGTCTAAGGCGATTTTGACTCTAGGGATGGGTACAGTTTTGTCCTCTTTATCTCCCTCTCCTGCCCTCTCAGCTGCTATCTCCTTTGTCCTGTCTGTGCACTATACCAACCACTCTTACGTCTATCTTGTCTCTTTCCCTCCCGGTGCCCTCTATCTCAGTCACCCTGTAGCGAACAGGTGTATATGTCTCTCTCCTGATGAGTTTATTATTCTGAAGTGTCTCCATAGTCCCTGTGGACCCCCTGCCTCCTAATACGCTTAGCCCTCACAGCTTATGTCAGCCAAAGTGGGTGGTCTGATAACGCTCCACTTGATCAAGCCATCCGCATCAGGGTCCATCTGGTCCACAGTCACTTTGGTCAGCTTGTATGTCAGAGAGTAGCCGCACAGACAGGCAGACACCCACACAGAGCAACCTTCCCCCACCCATTAAAGGTGATGGGAATGACACTGCACTGTGGTACCACGGTGACCAGTTTTCCTAGACTTGGGGAACATTTCCAGACATCTTTCTTTTTTTTTTTTTTTTTTTTCTCAGTGAGCAGGTATGGAGATTAATTCAGAGTGACTCAGCTTGGTTCCTTCAACACATCCTGCCGCTGTGCTCTCAAAAGGAATCAGAAGAAGTCTTATACGTATATAGGAGCTGAGGGACTGAATTTTCAGAAAATATTAACCATTAAATCCCAGGTTTAAACGGGCAAAGCTTTAATATTTATCAACTTTAAACTGAAAATGTCTCTCCAAATTTTACACAGTAAAGCTTGGTAGTAGGATAAGTGGTGCTGGTTTATAAAAAGAAATGTTTTCTTCTGTAAAATCACTATAGGGTAACATTAACATTTTAATTAATTTTAAAATGCAGTAACTAAATTAACTAATTGACATGTTCAGGAGTTATGGAACAACACTAGCAGGCATTTGGAGCTGTGCTTCAGGCCATCTGATGAATGCAGGTCCATTATTTACCCTCCCATTAGCTGTGGTTTGGTCTTTACCATCTCAAGAGGGAAATATTAGGATCTTAAGTTACTAAATACCTAACAATGGCTGGAAACTAGTCTACAGTTAGGTGCTGAGAACATAGCATACAGTGGGTTTATTAGAGCGTATCAGAGCTTCGGCTGCATCTGAAATTGGAGCTGGTGAAGGCGATGACAGTGAATCTAGGAGGGAAGTTATGGGCCCAAAAATCAGAACATTGAGCTGAAAAGATACTGAAATACTCCTTACAGCAAAGGGGAACTGTGGAGTTGGATGTTCCTTTTTAGTGAGTTCATTACTTCAAACGACCCTTTCACATTACACATAGCGTGATATAAAAGTAATAATTGTGGTATTACATTTTCTAGACCCCATGGTGTGTAATACATTGTAATATTATGACATAATTAAAGCAAAGAAACACAGACAGGCAGTTAATAATAAGGATTGGGAAACAGAGTTATGATACAGGGATCAGGATCACATGTCACAATATGCCATTATGAGGTCTCAAGGCTCATACTGCGATTTCAATAGCTGAGTTAAGTGTTCTATATTTACAGTAACAAGGAAATGTGAGAGGGAAACGCTGCATCTTCTTTTTATTTGAGATCCTACCATCCACTATTTGCTATTACAGTATATAAATAAAAGAAAGCTAACAGGTGTACTGAGTGATTCATGTCAGCTTTATGTTCTGATCCTGGGCAGCACAGTTGAAGCAGGAGGCAATCTTTTGCTTCCCATCAACAGAGGAATGATCCCGCCCTCCACCTACCTTACCTCCTTCACTCTCTCATCCTCTCTCACTTCTAATTTTCTCTCTCTCTCTCTCTCTCTATCTTTTTTACATGCAAACCCCCCTCCCATCTTCCCACCAGGAGATATCAAAGGGGTTGAAAGGAAGACAAAGACTCCAACTCATCCCTATAGAACATTGCAGTGCCTGCTTTTAGAAGTATATCATGCTGAAGTGAGAGTGCAGCACCTGATTCCCTTGGAGCTGCTGCAAGTCTTTGTCGACTCTCAAGGCCTTGAAGTATGCACACTGGTTGTGTTGAGACATCGTTCTCACTCTATGACGCACCTACAGGTGTTACAATGATGTTTGACACTTAAAATAACTCAGGCTGAGTTCCTTACATTATGTTAATTTCCCATAAGCACCAGCGTTACTCACAGTGTGTTATTTCTCGGAGCCAAAGCTGCTTTGCGCTCTCATAAGATGAATGAACTGGGAGGTAATAACTTATTTAGAGTGATATTCTGTATTCAATTTACACCTTTTACACTTTGCATTTTCCATTTTCCATTTATACATATATTTACTAGTTTTTTTTTTCTACACCCCAACAGTCCTCATCAATTTTACAAAACCAAAAAAAACAAATTAATAAATAATAAAAGGTGTAACTTATCCTTTACATCACGGTGTGCACTTCTCCATAGCAACAACAGCCTTTTTATCCTGCTGTGGTTGCAGAGGATGCACACATTCACATTCAGCTGAGCCTTGGAATTGCCTTTTTCACTACAGTAGGTAATCTGTCTAACTTTACATAGATATTTCCATTCATATGTTAAACTTTAAATTGTTTAGACATTAGAAAAGAACACTCATCTCATGCTGATGGGAATGGGGTAGAAAACACATTAGCACCATCTAGTGGTTAGCTAAGAACTGCCTTTCTATATAAGGTGCCATATGTTTTGTTTTTTTTGTACATGTGTTGACTGAAATTTCAATGTAGCCTCAACAATATAAAATTTAAATTAAAAGAATAATCTGAACACACGTTTGCATACAATACACTATTAAACTGAATGTGTGTTTGTTAGAATAAATCTTCTCTTTCTATGTGGTTATCTATATGTCTATCTATCAACATGTGTTTATCTCCAGGAAAATGCATTAAATTGTATATACTGGAATACTGCCATCATGCCTTGCAGATCAAGTGCTCTGATTAAGACAGATCTCAAAACGAAGCTAATTAACTAGATAATAAAGAATTCTGAATGTCAACTAAATTATGAATTCACTTCCAGCGTGTTCATGTAATTAGCTCCAAATGTGTTCTTTTTAAAATCCCTCTTTACCTGTATGAGTGCGCCAGTGCTTCGTGTTGTATATAATAGATCAGCCCATTTGCAGGGACATTTACAGACTACTAATAAGCATTGCTTGAGAAAGTTACAAATCCATCCCCAGACTGTTTAAATCAAAGACGTCAATGCACATAAGCATCCTGTCTGCACACGTGTCACGCCAGTCTCACCATGTGATTAGAAGGGATTTCTGATTTGTGTCACGTTCAATTGGACAGATATTTGTTCCCATGTCTGAAACGGAGGTCTAATTCCGGTCAACTTTGTTCACTGAACAATTTTGGTCTGTCTTTGTGTGTTGTGTGCCTGTGAAAGTGGTAAAGCAGCAGTTGATTCAGATCGGCACAGAAGTCTGAATTACAATGTACTTTATCATGTAGTACATTTTTTCAAGTTTGCAATCTTTCACACATTAAAACACGAGAATAAGATGAAGAGAGCAGCATAAATATTTATATACATTTATACATACTGATTTTGACCTACACAACCAGAGTAAAATTCTGTGCAATTTTTCAGCTGCTGTTGTTGAATGTAAAAAGCCAGGAGCAGTCCTGGTTTCAAGTATGGCTAATGGATCTTGTTTCAGTTCTCTTCCCTCTCTTCTGAGGACAGACCTGCTTGAAGATAATGTGGGTAGAGATCATCTTAAAAAAACTGCTTGTCTTAATTCAAACTGTGTGCTTCTGTTTTCCAACAAGGGTTTTTTTTTCTCATAGGTCATACATGTTTTAGCAATAAAGCAGAAAAATAACAGACCGAAACTACAAAACTGAACGGGTTCAAAACAGCTACTGACCGCTACATCTGCATTCTACATGGATTTAGTCTATAAAAATGTTAAACCCCTTTCTTATTCCTCAAGGTTTTTTTTTTTTCTTTTTTGGCTTCAGTGTTTAATTACACATTCATTGCTTGAAGAATTAAACCATCCAAATATGTACCTAATAATTCAAGTCAAATTTAAATGCTAAGAAGTTCATGTTGCAATAAATGTGCAGTATTAATCCGTAGGAAAGTGAATGATGAAGTTAATAATGTTCCTGTCTGTAATGGTACAGGTTTTGTGGTTCTCTTTTATAGCTCAGTGATTTTAAGGATTTCATATGTCTACATCTGTATGTACGAAGACAAGTTACTGTTCCTGATATTTAAAATCAGGTTGCAGAAATAGTAAAAATAATCATGGTCTTAGGACATTATCATTAAATTTGATGGTTGAAAATATGTATCCAAAGTTTTTAATGGTCCTTCAATTTTTGCTCTCTTTTCTATGAACAGCACACAACACAAGAAGAAAAGAGTGTTGTGGTTAACATGATTTTTGTCTCTTTTCTGTGATGAAAACAAAGACTTTTAAGTATCATGTAAATGAGAGGTATCTTTAGAAGTAAGAGTCTTCATTTACCGAGCGTTATGCCAGCATCACAGTGCTTCAGCAGATGAGTTTGCTGTTATAGACGGATTAGTCTGAGTTAAATGTAAGTTACATTTTATGATGTTCCTGACAGACTCATTCCAAGTTTATCAAA
>JAUZTA010000001.1:9451192-9469977 GCA_034780835.1 Ctenochaetus striatus
CGTTTTCATCCCTGGTCGTGAAATATCAAAACAGCTTTGTTCTGCCCCTTGGCATCTCATACAGATGCACAGAGTATGTTTTAGTGTCTATGTGAGACACACTGCACTTTCAATAGACTCTTATGTAAACTCATCTGTTTCAATATTACACATTCATAGGAACTGCTCCACCTGAAAGTAGAACAAGAGACAAAGTCTGCAGAAATGTGGCTTGTCATTTGAGACGTGTGTAGAACCAAACATGAAACCAATAGCGTGAAATCAAACGAGACCTTGAATATTCCAGCTTAAACAAGATGTTATTTAATAAAACATCAAATTTACAAATTTTTCAATTTCATCCAATTTTGCAATTCACTTACCCCTTGTTGCTGGGGGCACACAGGAGTTTCGACTGCTGAAGGACTATTGAGGAAGTTGTTGGTTACAGCAGTGTAAATTTTTTCCTGGAAAAACAGCTACACTTTTTTTAAGGGATAAATAATGTATTGCCTTTTGTCCTTTTCGAGCAAGGCCTGTGGTGATGGTGCTGTCTTCCACAGTGTCTGTCATGTTGCTTTTTGTCTTCAAGGCTGGATAAGACAACCTGTGCTATGTAACTCAGTTAAATCACAAGGCCGAGGTCACTGAATGATGAGGAAAGAGTAGAAAGCTCTTTTTAATAGAGAAGTAAACAGACTTCAATAGATATGTTAATAGCACCAGATGATGATCTATCTGTCTCTCTATCTCTGCTGCTGTATGCAGGTCTTACATTGATAGTGTTACATAAAACATGGAGTGAAATGATGGTAGTATTAGTTAGGAATATAAGTATATCAAAATAATGAAACTGTGAGACATGTTAAGCTGTAAGAAAGAGATATAACCACAAACTTTATCGCTATTGTACTAACAGATGGCATAAAGCTAACTCTAATAGCATGGTTATTTCTGCTTCAGACACATAATATATAATTTCTGCCAATAGAATGGCTCTTAATCAAAACGATGCGTACAGCAGCAGCAGCACTAAGTAGCCTAAGATCATCAGATCTGTTTGTTTTTGGTATAAAGCCACTATTACATATGAAAATCTGTCTGATTGAGTTCAGCAGAAATGCTCACAGCTGAGGTAATGTGCCAAAGTTTTATTCTCATTATGTTTAGTCATGTTTGCCAACTTTGAAACCATTTGGAATATTGTAAATACACAACTCAATCAAGTATATATATAACAAAGGAGTTGTTTTTAGCAATTTAATGTAAAAAATGCAAAATATTATACATCTGGACGGACTTTATTCACTTTCAATAAAAATTTTACTAAATGCCATTGCTCAATTGCAATATGAAATAATGATTATTTGCCAGTCTTATATTATCCAAAAATATATACACTGATACAAAATACAAAACAGTTGTAAAAGAAGGAACACATTCATCATATGATACTGAGTTGTAGCTATGTTTACTGAATTAGCATCTCTTTGACACCTAATAATGTAACTAAATGAACATTTGTGTAATAATTTGTCTTTTATGTCCTTTCTGTCTCTCTTTTATTCCACATTTTTTCAACCCTAGTGCTCTAATAACTGTGGTGAATGCCATGCTTGAAATGCAAGTAAAAATAGTCATTAATGGACTCTCTGTGTAATTGCAGTCTTCTGCTATGACGGAAGGAAGAAGGAGGCACGAAATAAGGATGTATTATTTTTTTAGGTCCTTGTAATGAAAACACAAAGAGACAGTAGAGGACACAAAGAAAGAGAAAAAGAAAGAACATGTAGACCATAAAAAACAGTGAAATTATCTCACAAACAATAAATATTTGCATTGGTTAAAATAAAAAAATCATTTTTAAATTAATTAAATTTTTATAGACACCATTTTTACTCAATATTTGATATCAATGCTGAAAATAATGAAATAAATGAACCATAAGGAATTAATCACAATTGGTTGGATAAGAAAAAAAAAACAATTTTCAACTATATATGTTGAACTACACAAAAACGTGATACAAAAACAAGAATCACTGTCTTTGAAGTACTGGCAAATACATTTTTGAAGGCCAATATTAGACATCACACCCACTGTGCGATGAGAGCAGATAGTCAGTATATCATATGCATAGATATAAGTGTTTCTTGTTTTGCTGAATCTTAAATTTGACTGTAATGTAGGGAATAGTTACGGTCATTTATCTTTCTTTTTCGTTTTTATTGCAGATGATTGGGTCCAAACTGTCCTTGCTGGTTGTACTGTTTTTAGTTTGCAGGGATAATGTATGTAGTGAGCAGTCTCTTGCACTTATCTGAAGGGTCCTTACTGCAGTCTCAGTGGTGAGTTGGTGTTATGGGCTTTCTCATCTAAGCCGAGTTCTCAGCAGTAAAAATGAAGAAGACCCACACATCAGGATTGTGATACTGAATTATCTCATAACTAGTTTCAGTCAAACCTTTTTGAAACAACTTGAAAAACAGTCTGTAAAAAACAATCTTTTCTTTCTTTTGCCCCAAGGACTTGCTTTCTAACAAAGAAATTCTGCTTAGCTGAATATTTTAATATGTGATTATATTCATAATGAAAGTTTTCATATAACTATTAAAAAATAGTCATCTTTTTTTATCCCTAACTACTTTTGTCATTTATTTACAATCCAAGTTAACTAACTAACCCTAACCCTAACCTGTCTAGTTTTTTACCTATTTAGTGCTAAGAAGCAGTGATTGACTGTGGTTCCCCTTTTCGTTAGTTCTTATGGATGCATACAAAAATACACATTCACAAAATGTGCATGGGGATGAAAGATAAATTCATTCTGAACAATGGTTTCACACAAACACACTGCCGTACTTCACTCCATGAAACTGGTTACCAGATGGCAGGTCACTGTGATGCTTCTTACATAAAGCAGGATGCATTCAGGGGGCAACCTCCTGTTTGGCTGACCACACAAGTGAACCATTAGAGGAAAATATTACTCATTAAGTACAGTGAGGGGCTCCGTCTGTGCTGATAGAACTAGGGTTACAAGACTGTAACCTTAAAATTTTACTAACAGTTGCAACATGTTTCTGTAAAGAGACCCCAGAACTGTTCACATGCTGCACTGTGACTGTAGTGCATGGATCTGGATTCACTGACAATATGTCAATGTAAACAGTAATTTATAGACAATCTGCTCATAATTTCAGTCTTCCAGACTGCTTGAGGAGGAGGTGAGCATGAAATTAGAGAAGAAGAAATTACTGTGTTCACACCGCTCTCTCTTCCTCACTCTGCATCTCTCTCAGTCTCTTCTTCTGTTAAATACAATTTGCTTTATTGGCATACATTCACAGTCGCCAACCTACAATGTTTTAAATGGAAATAGGAATAACCTGCCAAATGATCTAAATAGAGAATTCAAAATAAAATTGAAAAAAAAAACCCTGAATATTTAAAAATGAATCATTAGAGGAAAATGATCTAATGAAATATATCTTTTTACACATATATTTTGATAATTATAGTCACTCAAACTGAAAAACTGAATACTGTTCAAACTGAATATTGTGGCCTTTCAGTATCTGGCCATTTTTGTGCCTACAAGCTCAAATCAGAAGGGTAAGAGAAAACATACTGACTTCCTTCTTTTCATGTTTAAGTATAATCTTTTGTAGAATTTTGGAGAATCCTATTTGACTTAAAAAAATCCGTTTTTTTTTTTTGTTTTTTTTTTTTAATGTTGATCTCCCCCTTTGCTTCTGTCTATTCTGATGGTCTGCCAGACAGTTCCTTAGCAACCAAAAACACACATTGTCCCTAGACAGCAACATCCCCTCACACTCCCATCCCAGTCCCCACAAAAACACGAGCATGCAACTCTTCAGTGCCTCTGTTTCCCCAAGTCCTCAGCTAAAAAGGCAGAAAATGAGTCCACTCTTTGATGTCGGAGTTTAATGCAAGCAGTTCCCTGAACACTGTATATCGCTGTAGTAATGGAGAACAAAGCCCAAAGAGGTGAGTGAGCGGGTGTGACCTTTGACTTTTCAATCCTCCTTTGCCTTTTTTAATACCACCACCTACAATCACTGGCACTTCTCATTAAAGGGCACTTCCCATTATAGTGAGTCAGTCTTTCAGAGTCACCGTCTACAAAGGCTTGGGTTATTTCTCATCACTCCCACGCTGTATTCATTATGTCTTCTCTTTTCTTTTTTTTTCAGATTAATATTCCTGAAACAAACTAGCAAGAACAAACAAAACAGAAAATGTGGGAGGTTTTTTGTTTTGTTTTGTTTTGTGGGTTTTTTTTGTTGTTTTTTAAAAAGCATCTATGTTGGGAAGAGAAGTTCAGGTCAGGCCCAAATGGATAAATGTGAAAGTCTGTCTTTTAAATACGATTCCAGGATTGATTTTGGTGAAGATATTGGTTAAAAACAAGTGTCTGAAGAGCCTTTTTTGGTGATAGTTTCCTGCTGGTTGAATCAGAGCTACGACAGATGCTTTTGAGCACATATCCAGCATTGCTCTGCACAGATGGTCTCAAAAGCCATCACAGGAAACCTTCAGGTTCCTGCCAAAGACATTATTATGATCATACAGTGCAAAGTACAAGTTTCACCGGCGAATGAGCCAAAGCAAAAATATTTTAGTTGTGTACTGAACCTTTACAACATATTTATAATACCTCTGGCATATACAGTGTTTTCTACATACAACTATGATGAGTTAAAATCATTAAAGAGAGAGAGAGAGAGAAAGAGCAGCAGTGAATGGTGAATTTTTCCTTATGTATCTTTTATGGCAGGCTGTAAACTTTACAAACCGGGTTTTCAAAATGACAAGAAACCACAAAAGGAACTGTGCTGTCGGCTTTGAGGTGAGGCAGACACGACTCCAGTCTCTTTGCTTCTCTGTCCTTTTCAGCTCCAGTGATGTTGAATGTCAGCAAGGCCGTCAGCCGTCCTGCAACGACCATGAGACTCAGGCAACTGAAACTTTTCACAGGCTCTCATTCCAAACGTCTGTTTTCTTATACAGTGAAAATTTGAATTCATTAATGAAACTGATCCCTTATAATGGCAACCTGGATAGTGCATGGACAGACGAGAATTAGTGGTTCCTGTCTCTGGCATTACTGTATCTGCTTCTTCCATGACACATATGAAGGCATGAGTCAGAGTGGGCTCCCATGGTTACGGGGGATGCTCTCTCTGTTGCCGTGGTATTTTCTTGCCATACCCAGTAATAGTTTTCTTAGGTAAGTAAGCCCATGCAAAATCATGAATGTAATTGGTAAGATCCCCAGACAGGTTAGGTCTGGTCTCCCGATGAAGGCTTTGCCTGGAGGTTAGCGAGCATATGCTGATTTTGCTTGCCATTTGATCTTTTCTTGAAGCACATGTCAAAGAACGGAGCTGAAACATGAATCTTACAGGTAAAACATGAGACACTCATTCAGCTTGATATTGACTGATGAATCTATAGGCCTATGAATATTTTTTTTAATTCATTTCCTTTGAAACTCTTGATAACATTTACAAGCGTGTTCATCATAGTATTGCGGGATTCATTTTAATTTGAAATAAATTTGAACTGATATCAAACTAGACCTTTTTTCTTTTTGATGATATATGTTTTAAAAACCAGCCAACTCTGGCTGCACTGATTATCATTCTGCTATAGGGAGAAAAAAAAAAGCTCTGGCTTGTTTGCATTTCTTTAAACTAATCACAGTTGTCTCGGGTGTCTCTAAGCCCCAAATGCAGCAACGGTGCCCCTGCAGAAAAGTAACATACAGACAGCAGAAGGGGAGGAGAACGTGGACTGAAATAGTCGCCAGTGGCAAACTCATACCCACAACCTACATCTGATGAGTCAGACTCACTAACTCTACATCCATCATGACAGCGCTGTAAACTTTTCTAACTTGAGCTCTAACTTTAATATGTGTGGTGGGTAAACACTTACTGTCCACCACAGTTTCAGAGAATGAGGTAGGGACACGGCAGAGAAAAATATGCAACACACAGACACACACTCTTCATTTCCAGTCCACACTTAACAGGTTCAGCACAAGTGCAAACTCAATACCCCAATCTAAACTGACTGGGTTTATATGGCAGAGATGAAAACCAGAGTGCAGGTTAAATGGGGATCTTAGCTGATTTATGCTTCCTCTTTCCACAATGGGAGACCAGGTGTTTGGATGACAGTAATCCTCGTCTTGCTGTCTCTCTGTCAGCCAAAAGCGGAGGAGCTCTGTTGTAAAGATGGCCTCTTAGCCTATAGGATTCCACAAATGGATTAACTTTGCTTTTAAAAAGAATTTCTGGTGTTATTAAGTTTTTTTTCTTTTGGCTGAGTTGAGTTAATGATTCATTTCCTTGTACTTGTGACAACTCTAGTTTAATTTATTGTCTTACCAGACACCGAAAATGACTTGCTTCAGAGAATCCACAGTTTTTTAAGAGAGTACGCTGACACATAGTACTCCCGGGAGATTTTTCAGGGAATAGAATTGAGAATTGAGTCAACACAAGGACTTACTGAGAATATCAATATAAGTTATCCATCAATGTGACACTATTGCCATTGTCTAGACATTATCTCAGGATACTAAACTCAGATAATTTTTGTTTTTGGAGACGTTCGCCAAGAGATAACCAGATTATAAGTCGTGGTTTGGTTCCAGCAGATTTTTATCTGGGTGTAATGTTTCCTTACATTGTTTTTTTCTATCACAAAAGGACTGCAGTTAATGGTAAACAACATCTTTTTTGTGACTATGAGGCTAGAGTAACATAAAGTAAATAGTAGTAAGGTGAGGAAATTCAGCTGTCGGCTCTTTGTGTATTCCTTCAACCAAAATCCAGCAAGAATGAAACTATATAGATTTTTTCTAGGAATTTGTAGCATTGATTTCTAAGCCGATTAAATTCTGAGACGTTTTAGGAAAAAAAAGAAAATAAAAAAATCACTTGGTTTAAGGTTTTGCCATTGTTTGCCATATCCCAAAACTTCCTAAGAAACTGATCTCAGTGAAGTCATTGTGATGGCTCAGCATCTCCACAGATGAACCGCTGAAAAAACAATGTATGACAAAGTGCCACCAGCATACTAACAACTGAGAAAATGGTGTAGTTTTCTAAAGCTACTTTACAGACATACAGGTCCTGACTTTGCAAGGGCAAAGTCGGTAAACCTGTCAAATGCTGATTGGTTCGGATGCATTTGAATGACAGTGCTCACCTCATCAGGTATAAGTTCATGTTTGTTTGCACTCCACTCGAATCTGAGTTGCATTCTAAAGAAAGTCCGCTACTCACATTAGCATCCCCTCTGGAGCCCTGACTGAGGCGTCCTGGTCATTTGCATGCAGAACTCACACTTGCCTCCCCATGCTCAAACTGATTGACAAATATAAACAGGAAGTTATTTTCCATTGGCACTGTATACAGATTTACTTCAAATCTCTTCAGCGACTCTGTCTGTAGGTGGCTCACGGCACACAGAGACATTAGGAGAGCAGTTTAATAAACTACTTTATGTCCTGCGCTGAATTAAACATTACAGACGGTGAACTTCTATTTGTGTAAATATCCAGCAAGGCACTGCTTTGTACATCATCATCATGGACTGCACACACAAATTTGTGAATGCTTCTCAGCCACTGCTGCTGCTGCAAAGAAAAAGAAAAACTATTAGCAGAAGAAAATGGACATAAAGAGATTTGGTAGGGTTTTTCTTTTCTTTTCTGTGGTTTGTTTGCATAACAAATAATGACTGGTACATCTAATAATTAAGTGTCTGAACACTGGAAGTAAATAGGAGCACAATGTAGTTAAACTGACTCAAACAAGGGTGGTTTTAGGGTCAGTGAAGAGCTGTTGCTTTTCCCCGAAACCTTAGAATTAAACTTCTATAAAATTTCTGAAATCTTTTACACTTTATTTTTATTATTATTATAACTATTATGATTATTTCTTCAAACAAATTATTAGACATTTGAACAGAGGCATGAGTGGAAAAAAAGGCTAAGCTCCTGATGAAAGGGGGTTAACACCTTGGCATCAGCATGACAAGGGTCATTCATGTATCTCACTGTCTTTGTGTACGAGTGAATATGATGTGAGCTGTTTTTTATTATTAGTTATTTATCATAAATGCAAGTGATTTACTCTGTAGTCATAGTTGAATGTTTACTTAAAAGTAAATCTGTATGACAACTTCATTCTTAATTGGTTTTCATTAATTAGCTTATTAGCCAGCAACGCACAGCATGGTAGCTTCATGTGTGTGTGTGTGGTGTAGGTCAGAGTGTTGTTGCTGTTGTTGGCCTTTAATTGTTTAACTGGGACTATTAATACAAAGTTTGTTATGATTTATGGAAAATGATCTGGACTTGTGCAATGAAAACTGTTTATTGTTGATTTGACTATAATGTTTGAAGCTCATAGTGAATACTCTCACAGTCTAATTAATGATTTTGTTCTGTGAAGGTTAATGTAGCCTTATTCCAAGGAGACAGTGGGCCAAGCTAGCACCTGGAAAATGATAACAGGTTCAGATGTAAAAGGGTTGACATTGCACTATTACTTTGTCAGTTAATTGATTTAGAAATTTGTTGCTTTTCTTTGTGACCACACAAACAGGCTGCATGTTTACTTTCTCACTCACTAATGAAGTGCACTGACTTCAGCGTCCTTTGTGACTGGATTTTCACACATCCTTAGCTTGTGATACAAACCTGTTATATTTCAAAAGTCCTTGAAATATTTTCAAACAGATTTTCCTCCAAAATAAAACAATATTTGCTTTCAAAGCAACAACAGATAATACTGCTGTTCTTATTGTTAAACTAACTTAACTACTTGTAAGTGATGTCCTCCTTAACTAAAGGTCACATTTTCTGATTGTCACAAATCATAAAGCCCTCTGAAGTTTTTTATGTTTGTTATTTATGTTTCCCTGTTTCTTGTTTTTACTTTGGTAACCATTTTTTTGTGTATTCTTTCATGTTCCCCTCCAGTGTGGTTGCTTACTCCTTCCCGGTGTGCTTCACCTGTGTCTCATTGTGTCCCCTGTCTGAGTACTTAGTCCTTGTCTCCTTCTCTTTTGTTGTCAGTTTGTCTATTTCAGCTGCCCGGTCCTGGCTCTGTTCCTTGTTCTTGAGTTTTTCTATTTGTCTCCTAAGGTTATGAATTTCTTTTTCTTTTTTCTTTTTTTTTTTGCAAAATTCTTTTTTTTATTTCCTTTTTGCTTACATTTGCATCAGCTTGTGTTTTTTCATTTATTTCCTGAGCTGGTGTTAGTGTTTTTGTGTCTCTTCTTGTAAATCCTGACAATAACTTTTGTAAACAACAGGGTAAAAGTCCTGTTGACATACATTATCATAGACATTAAATATTGTATGATATATAATGGGGTTTTTTTTGTAATTGGAACATAAGCTGTATTTTTTATTTTATTGATGAATTTTGACAATTTTTGATGTGTAGCAGTCAGAGTTTTTACAAGCCGTGCATTTCACTTTATAAGCAGCATGCCATGCTAATGTAACCTGAACCAGAGTTAATATGCTGCCAACACTTGGCCATAACATGTTACAGGCTAAAGCTTGCCGCTTTTCTGACACATCCAAAGCAAATGCGTCAACATAAGACGTATGATTTAGCAAGCTAGTTAACTTTCTGATGTTGTCCATGCATAAGGTCCACTTCTTTTGTCTTGAAGCATTTTATTTTGCAAAACTATCGTTAATGACTGAAAGCCAGTCAGACATTTATTCTTCTCTTTTGCTCTGTCACTCTATTTTTCTATTCCCAACTTCCTCCATCGATTATTTATATTAATTGATATCAAACTCTTGTGTAGCTGCTTCTTTGTTCTTTGTTGGTGTTTCAAAGTTTATGCAAAAAGCAAGATATTGGAATTGATTTTTTCTTTTTCAAAAGTTCAGTGGAGTCTATCTGTGAACTTGTTTTTGCAGGGTTTTTGGAAAGAGCTGGCATTGCTAATTGGAAATTGGGGTTGAGGTGGAAGATACTACAAAAAAACAGCAGCACAAAGGTCCAGGGAGGTATTAAAGCTTAGCACTGGAATAATTTTGTTTTTGGCTCATTTCCATACTTGGCTCACAGTGGCTAAGAAGCACTGACGGCTTTCAAATACACACCTACATTGAGCACCTTCTGCATGCGTTGCTCCTTGCTTATACTTGGATTATGCCTCCCAAGCAAGAACATTACTGAAAAAAGAAGAAAATTGTTGTCTCTGTTGTAATGAAATTACACTTTTTATAAATAGTGTCCACAATAGCTCACCTGTATGTTTTGATGGCATAAACCGATTAAAAACGTAGCGTGCAGAAGCAAATCACTTCTAAAAGTGGATTTATTGTTGACAATAAATTACACAATTTGAGCCAATTTGGTTTTTAAAATGTGTCTAACATCCCCCTGGGGTGTCTAGATATTGAATGATGAAAAATGGAGCGAGGCAGCATCTGTGTACTTAAACTGGTCTCCAGTCATGTTCGGTCCTACATAATTGATGTACCTGTACGTGTAAACTGTTTTGACTCAGAGAAACATATACTGACATCCATACAATCCCCTCCACAGCAAACCTCCCCCTCAAATTAATCCACTGCGCTTGTGCATGACTTGAATCACAACATTGTACAAGGTGCCTTTATTAAACAGCTTGTTACTCAGTCAAAACAATTAGGAATGTGCATTATCGAAGTGGTATCCTGGCAACTGGGCATGGCAATGCAGAAATAAAAAGAGACAGGGAGAGAGATGCCCATACAGGCTGCCATAACTGATTTGTTATATTTGACTTCATGACTGTTGATCTACTTATTTATTTTGTATCGATGCTGTCTGCATTGAGGTGAGGAAGTAGTAAATTTATGGTGAGACTGAGAGCAGTTTGTCCAAGTTGCAAGCAGAGCCACAACTGTGGATTCAACCCACAGGTTCTTGATAGAGCCAAGCAGTGCTACAGGGACTTGCTACAGAAGATAATTTTGACAGTGGCTGGAGGGCTTTTCACCACTGTTATTTAGTATTCCCACCACATACACACAAAAATGCATGTGTATGTGCAGTCCCTCCTCCTTTCCTTTTCTCTCATTGATACACACACGCTCACATGCACACACATACATATACAATTGCATACCACATGTCATCTGTACTTTCCAGGAGCAAGATTGGCCTGTTTTTGATGTGGGGTACAGTATGCCCCTGACAAGAAGGAGCAATTAAGCTTCACACTCTAAAACACCATTTGCATTTTGCTGTGCAGCTGGAAGTTTAGACAACACATGTGCTTGTAGGTTACAAGAAAACATACACACACGTATAGATCATTTGGTAACTGACAAGTAGACACGCTACATCTGGTTTAAGATGCATGAAATGGAGAGAAACTTTACCAATTCTAGACTCCTTACTGTTGCATCTCACAATCAGAAGGTCTAAAAGTCTGAATAATCATCCTTAACATGCACAACACTCACCTCTTTGGGCTAAATAACTCTGTGCAGCATGAACATGTAATATGATAATCTATAAATGGATGGCATGCTCATGAAATGGAAGAAGAAATGCATGCTAAACAACATTATTTGGCCATTATTTCGACTATTCTTGTATTCTGACCTTTACCAAAGGGTTAAAATAGATTAAATTTATATTAGGAGGTTAATGGACAATGTCTTCATTGCTAAACTAAATGAAAACGCATTAAAAACAACACCCACAGACGTAATGGTGCACAAGCACTCAACATGTGCCCGCGCTCACACAAACAGACTGCACGCACATGCCATTTTAAGATACACATCATTAGCCACAGCAGGTTTTAAAGTGGCAGTTTAGGATGACTTGTCACTCACTCCACTGCCTCCACCTTGCTACACTCAAGGCTGCCAGGCCAGTTACAATAGGAGCCGCAGCGGCCGGCACACTATGCTAACAGCTAAGCAGAACATAAGGTGACATTGACACAGTCATTGCACCAGCACGGTTCTACCCATGACGTCAGTGTCCTTTGACAGGGAGCACGCCGGGATGTGGGCTAGCTGAATCATGTGATCAGCCATCCCTATCTCTATTTGTCAGAGCCTCAGCTGTAGCACACCTACCTGTAAAGTGAGAAGAGGGGTTGATGCATGAGAGCAGTGTATGACAAGTACCGGAGATGGAACGAGAGACAGAGACAGAACGAAAGAGAGGGAGGGAGGGAGGGAGAGAGAGAGAAAGAAACGGAGCTGTTGTCTAGTTGCAGCACCTGCAGAAGAGTACCGAGACTTTATGCCATCAGTCATGAAGCATCCATAAAGCATGCAGAGATAAGGTTAAAAAGCATTTAAAGTACATGGTTATAAATGGCTGACCGTGACCTTAAAGTCTCAAGGGAAGAGAAGAAAAAAACAAAAAGAGGAAAGTGGGGGGAAAAGAATGAGAAGTAGAGAGCTGGAGCAATGACTATAAAAAGATATAAAGGACATGAAAAGGACAGAAATGAGAGAATGTAAAAAATGTGATAGAAGAACATGTTAAAGTCGTAACGTCCTGAGTGAGGCGTAGCATACAAAGAGAGTGTCAAATCAATAATCCTGTATATACAGAGATTAATAGAGAGCATGAGCGACAAAAGGAAGAAGTAAATGAAAAGACAATTAACTGTGAATATGCTGTGAATACCTTTTTTGTCTCAGATTTCCCACACGATTATTTTTGACTGCTGTCAAACAAATGTGACAAGACTGTGATCCTTTAATCCAAAACTGCTTATCTAGCGAACAAAGGCACAATGGATTATTCAAAATAAGATGAATACCATAAAAATGCACAAAAGAAAAAAGAAAGTTCTCCTATAGGAAATCAAGAGAGAGATGCTCAAGAGCCTCCTCTGCTCTCTTGTCTCTGTTAATGTCGTAAACGAGAACAATTATAGTAAACCTATGCCAACATTAAAAATGTATCCATTCTGTACTTTAAGAGCCTCCATCACAGTTTATTTAAACCGGCTGAACTGCACCGATTGCACGTGCATTCCCTATTTTACGTATCTGTCGTCATAGAGTCAAATACAATGTCAAATCTAATTGAGTTGCAAGCTGTTTTCACAAGCAGTTACAACTGGGGGTGAAGGCTGAGCCGCTACCATGCTTGTCAATAAAACCCCATTAAAATGAACACATCATAATTACTGCCTCTATTATCCTTCAAGATCTAGGACAGAGGCGTCCTCCTGTAATTGGCTGACTAACTACCCCATATGTGCATGGCCAATAGAAATAATTGTCCTTGTGTGTAGCAGTGACATGTTAACAGTCATATCAGAGTTTGTGACTAAAACAATCAATTTCAAGGTTTTCCCTATACCAGCATATTCCTATTTGCAATTATTGATTCAGTACACAGAATGGTGCAATCATTATTAGCAAACTGTTGGTAGAAACAGCACAGCTATGTTTATAGATTCACACCGACAAGATGGGTTTAACAACCAAAATGATAACGGTCTCTCAGGATCTTGTTTCCCTTTATTTTCTTTAATTGTGGGAAAGGAAAGGAGGGCCACCTGTTGTTTGCCTTGTGTATAAGAAGGTTTATCATTATACTAACAGCACAGCAATCAGTAAACACTGACAGTTGTTTGTGTTGTTCAAAACAAATTATGCACAATATCTATACAACTGGATCCTTGATGAGACACGCACTCGATAAACAAGAAAAGTAGACTCTTGCAGATGTGGCATTCCTTTACGATCTATAAGCTGCTTGAGCAGATTTTATTTATTCAACATCTTAACTTTGCGAGTGGTTGCGGCTTAGTTGCACCACTCCTCGTGCCACACGCACAAAAAGAGACAAGATTAAGAGACTAATGCTTTTAGAACAAATGAGCTGCCTTTCTGTTGTGAGCTCTGACACTATGCTGTTTTAAATCTGCAGAAATGAAGGGAGCTTACAGAGGTAAGGATGTGATAATGCTCTCATCTCTTAAAGGAATTAACAGCCCTCATGATGAAGAGAAGATGAATCTTTGATTTACCGTCAGAACAGGACTACGCACAGATGTAGATAACATCGTTGTAATCTCTTCCTCTGATGTGTTACTGCCCCCACTTATTTCCTCTCTCGTGTGTACAGAAAAGCATGTAAAGACAAGATGAATTGTCTGATGTTTGAAGATAGATTGTTTTGGGAGCCAGCTGTGAACTGGGATGATGCCCTGCATAAGTTACATACTCAGATCAGACCCCAAAGCTTGCCAGAGAGACGCTGTCCAATCCTTGTTCTTCCTGTGCCTCCAAATAGATTAGATCAGGGTTTCTTGATACTGAGTGCTCTTTCCTTTCTATGCCTCATTCAAAATCTTACTTTATAGTTTTATCCTCAGGCATTGACCTTTCAACCAGAGATTTTTTCTTTTAATATTCCACTTATTCATTTTTCCCTTGCATTGACCTAGCACGTGTCTCTCAGACTGTGACATTAATGTAAAATCTTTGTATATTCCTATTGCATATGCATGCTTTGGATAATCTTTTGATACAATCATAAAGGAAACTGACATTTCAGAAAGTATAATTTACTTTCAAAACAGCACTATCAGAGAGTCTTACCAATACTTCTGTAAAAGCCTGAGGAATTACTATAATTGTGTCACAGTGGTGCCAGTCAAAGGAGGCTCCAGTTGTCTGCTTCATACTTTAATTTTGTCCAATTATGAAGCTCTTCCTTTCTGAAAAACATAATAAATCAAAATATTCCCTTTTCTTTCTGCTTTTGCGTGCATGATGCCATCAATAATCATGCTAATCAATAACAACTCTCCCATATGGTAGATCTTTTCTACCCTTTGTCAAAAGCCTAAAGTTATATACAAAGAAAAGATGCACTTTTACAAATAAATCTCTGTTCAAATGACAACACAAAAAAAACACAATTGAAGCGATGTAAACATATGCAAAACTATAGTTGGCCAAATAACTCTGATTCCTCAAGCAATAATGTTGAACCACAACCCTGAAAAAAAACTGACAGGCAAAAGGCAAACAGCTGTCTTACAGGTTTGAATCAACATTGGTGGTGGTAGTCTCTCTCTCTCTCTCTCTCTCTCTCTCTCTCTCTGTGTCCTCTTTGTTTTTCTCTTTTCTCTCCCTTTAGGCACTATACTGCATAGACTATAGGTATCATACTGTGTGCTGCTTAAGGCTTCCTAAGTTAAAATTTGGCCAATAAGTAAATTTCATCAGAGAAAAGGCTACATGGCTTAGAAATTGACATTTTTTTTCTTCTTTAAAACAAAAATTTGAAAAATCCTATAATATTTCTAAGCTGTGAGTTTTTTTACTCAAGTTCATTTGATTGCAGATACCTATACTAAAATTCCTAATTATTATTACCTGAGAATTGGCTCATACTGAATATTTACAACTACCCAGATACTGTTTATAATTTGTGCTTGAAGAAAAGGCTATGTGAGTGTGTATGTGTGTGACAGTGTGTGCATACTGTGGCTCAGTAAATGGGTGGCCGGGTGATGGAAGCTCATCAACTGAGTGATAATCTAATTACTGCTCCAGACTAAGATAGATGGACCCACGTAACAAAACACACATCTTTGTGATATTTAATTTGCACTGGAAAAGCTACACAAATAATTTAGGGCCTTGCCAGAGTTATGAATTTTGATGCATGTATATTAGTTTGCGCGCCTTTCAAATAGGGTCTGTTGCATAACTCACAGCATGCCAGCTTGTCGAGACAAACTGAGAGTCTGTCAAAACAAACTGAGAGACAAATTGAGCGACATTACCACAGGATCTGATTAAAAGTAAGAGAAAGCGACATTTTTAGGGTTATTTATGAGCGGTGACAGATATGATGGCTGCCAGTCACAGATACTACTCCCCCACCTCTGCTTTTTTGTTCAGCTTAAATTAATTTGTTATCCAGTCTCCATTTAATCAGGATGGAACATTATAGAGAGCTGAGGGAGATGGAGGTACAGTGTTATTTGTATGGCAAGTAGCATGAGTGCACATACACAAATCAATGCTAGCTTTAGATATGCATAGAAATGATGATAGCTTAATTCAAAAGCTGACAGTATTTTCATAACATCTGACCTTTTTAAGGAGATGGCTGTGCATCTTATTTCCCAGATATGCATTGCAGAATTGCAGTCCATCAGCTGAAGGCCTCAACGGTTTAATAATTGGAATTTTGTTAAAATAAATTGTAACCCAGTGAGGTCATTTTAAGCAATCTTTGTAATTAGAAATTACAAATCGCTATGTGCCAAGGGAGCTTTGTGACATGGCTGCTGTTAAACGGTTCCAAGGCACCGGATCAGTGAAAAGAAAAGCCTTCGAACAGTTTTGAGCAATGTAATTTATGCAATTCACTTTCCAGGTCCTTTGCTTTGAATAATTAAATTTGATTTGGCTTAAATGAGAATGTTAATATGTTGTAATTTTCTGACACCACAGTTTTTTTTCGTTTGAAAGATTAAAGAAAAAGTGGAATACATAATCTAGTGGTCAATAGGTCTAGTAAAAAACCTTGCAAAATATTCAAAATCTTTTACAAAGAAGCATCTTCTTGAGTTTAGAGGTACTTTTATCTCTGCAGGCACATCTGCCTCAAGTATGATGTTTTCAGATGTTTGTAACTCCACAATTAATTTTAAATAAGTCATAATTTTTTGTGATATACCACCTTTAATCATATATTTTAAAATGTACAGTGGTGTCACTAGATCATAAAGATGAAAACTGTGTAAAGTTTTGACAAGTTATTCAGACAAACACAGAATTCAGCAAAGATAAGATGTGATATTATCTACAATTGCACCAAACATTATAAGTGCATATTCCATCTTTAATACTCCTACTTAGTTTATTCCAGTAGTTTTAATTTGTCATTCTTACGATATTGTGAATTTTAATGTGTATTTTAAATTACTAGGAGTACATCATGTCCCAACGAAATGCATTAATGATAAAATTGTGACTTGCTTTTCTTCTTTCAATTATAATCAATTTAATTATGAATTTTGCTCAGAGATTTGCATTGCTGAAAAAGTATTTTCAAGCTATGAAAATAAGACGAATACAAGTCATGAGGCACATAATCAAGAAGAAAGTTAAGTTTCCTGGTAAATCTGTCTAGACTGGAAGATAAAGTCGTAACTTTCTTAGTGCAAAAGCCTGTTATATTTTGCAAATGATTCCTGTAGTGTGAAAGGTATCAAGTTCAAAAGGGTTTTGTTTTTTTAAGACACCTCACAGTTATCAGCTGTGGAGGATGGCATTAAAAGTGTTGACTGGCTGCTAGCGTCACAACACATTTGAGCTGCAAAAGCTGAAAAAGCTGTTCCTTTTATTCTTTGATCAGAAATCACAAATGGTATACATCTATACCATAATGCGTTGCAATATAAACTTCATTACCTCTCATAGTTTGCTTGACTTCTGAATATAACCAGATTTCATTAATTGTGTTAATTACATGCAGCCGGTGAATCAGACTGAATAAAATGACTTAAAACAAGTTGCAAAAAAAGGATACATTTTCCTGTTGCCAGATTAAATTTGAGAAAATTCTGCCTGATGCAAAGGTACAAAGAAATGTGTCCTAGTAGAAATGTTTCAAAATCTGTTACCAATATATAGCAGGTGTGTAAAACGAGACATGCAAAGGTCAGGTGAGTGTGGGATTCCCTGCAGAACTCGAAACCAGCAGAAATTCATCTTTTGGCAGATTTTCAGCGCTGTGACTCGACTTCTCTTTCAATCTGCAAAGGCAGTTGTTATTTCTCCTCCTGAAGCTTCTTTTTTTTTTTTTTTCCAGCGTTCCACTTCCTAAACCTCAATTTATTTCTCAATTGTCCACCTCCCTGCTGTTTTAATCTCTTCATTGGAATCAACTGTGTTTTCCAAGTCTTGTTGACAGGCTCGGAGAATACGAATCTGCTGTTGAGACAACTGCTCATCTGCTGTCCTTCTCATACCCACTGCTCATCTCCCTCTCTCCCTACTCCTGCTGCTTCATCTTCTCTATTTCTGTGTTGACAGAGGCCCATTTTAGATGGAGTCCTTTTGCGTCATGCACCTTTCTCATCAGCGAGAACGAGTTTTTTTTTTTTTTTTTTTTCACATACCCTACAAGGCCTTCTCACCCTCAGATTTATTGTCAGTGTGGAGGCTGAAGTTGACTGCCTCATCTCTGTGATGTATTTTCACTGATGCTCTGACACTCTGGAGTGTTGGAATGAGCTTTTCTATCAAGAAAACACACTTCTGTTAGTGTAGACACGCAGGTAGATGAGTGGGTGAAACAAGAAATTGTGCTGAACTTAAAAAGAGGTAAGATTAGGAGACATCGTTATGTAAATCTGGGAGGGTTGTTTCAACATTCGTCCCCATCACATGGTGTAGAGATGCATCTTTGATTTACGCTGAGTTCAAACTAAATGTCTTTCAACATGTGCTTCTTTGAATACCTCCATTTGTTCACATTTTTGGTCAGTCACTTGCAGATCCTCTACTCTCTCCCATATAACTCTGCTCCTCTTTCACAGTCTCCTCTTGTTTTCTTCCTCCTGCAACATTTTACCTCCACCTTTTAGCATCACCTCTACCTCTTTGTCTTGTCCTTCTTATAGCCATCTGATGGCTGCACCTTTCACCTTGGCCTCATCTAAGGAGCAGATCAATAGGTGTTGAGCGAGGCCAAGCATCGCCCTTTAAATGATTTCCTCTTTTTCCATGGCATTGG
>JAUZTA010000001.1:9492199-9502691 GCA_034780835.1 Ctenochaetus striatus
TTGAAAAAAAAAATAGAAAAGAAGTTCATGATTATGATGTTTTGGAATGCAAAACTATGAGCAACTCTTATGGGTCATTGTCAGACAGTGTTTTATGAAGCAAGGTCGTATTATTTAATGGTAATTGTTAACCAGATAACAAAGACATCTATCATATCCTTATTGTACAAATGTACATCGTGGTTGCTGTATCTAATAAAAAGCAGATGAAAAGAAGAAAAGTTTATGCACCAATTTTCTTTTTGCAAACTGGTTAAAACCAGACCTCCAAAAGTTCAGGCAAAAATTCAAGAGACATTCAGGTACACATACAATTAACCAGCTAAAATAGTGTTATAATGATGCACATTATGGTTATTTAAATATACACTGATTCACAAACAGCTAATATTGCCTTCTAACGACTATGCAGCCAGATAAAAGCTAAAATTATTTAAATGAAAATGCTCTCATAAGCTTTTTAGGTTGCATCATACGGTTTCATGCCAGACACATGGTCGAGACCCGAAACCATACTCAATATTAAAAAACAACGACGACAGCAGCAACAGAGTCTCCACAGAGAAATACACAAATACCATCTTAGCATGTAATGATTGAATTTTATGGGTGCCTTTATGCTTTCAGTGGGGGAATTCTTGCCTTTACAGTACGACCTGTCTCGAAACTGTTAGGTTTTAGTACATTCTTATTATTGTAGGGTAAAATGCACTTAAATTGCATGATTAATCAAAAGTCAAATGTTTCCTCTAAGGCCACTAAACAGTATGGGAAGTAGTACAAGAAGTGTGAGGATGATATAGAATATTAATAACGGGTTGGGATTAAAGTATGAGAAGCGGATCCAATTTCATGGATGTATCACTCTAAAAATGCTGGGGCATGTCTGGCTGATCATTCTGTATAATTGGACTGCTTTTGAGCTGAAGGAAAACGACTGTATTTCTAATAAACTCAAATGTGGATTAGACACACCACAATGCATCATATTGTGTTGATTTTGTATGAAATAATGAAAGTGTAATCATTCATTGAGAAGGAATGTAAACAGAGAAACTGACTTTGAGAAGTATTTCCTAGGACAAGTGGCATAACTTACGAGATCGTGACGAGCATCGGATTTAACCCTTTCTCTTTGGTTCAGTAAGTATTTGAGTACAAAGTTTCACAGGGAAAATGGTTTGCACTCTGTTCAAAGTCACACTGTTCACTGTTATCCATTTAAGTAAAGGAGACTACATCAACTATTATGTCAGGTCATCAAATTTTCCATTACGTCTTGTAATGGTTCCATATTACCATCTCAATAAATCAAACTGCTGTGAAAATGGACTTACTTCAGGTAATACCATAAAACCATTTTTCATCAAAGTCGGCACTTTATTGCAACAACAGCAAGCAGCGTTTGGGAAAATAAATGTACTGTGTTTTATTCTAAAGTGTTTTTTTTTTTCCTTAGAGTACAGGACCACAGCACAGATAATTATAGATGTTAACGCACTTTTCTCCACATTATATTAAACATATAAAGATTTTTAAAAGGTGGAAAGCTAAAAATCAGAGACTGAGAGGTTTCTTTTCAGTTGGCTCTGTAACGAAAGTGATAGTCTGCTACGCTATTGCACTGGCTACCATTCTGTGGATTGTAATGTGCCCTTTAGCACCATATGTTCCGCCAGTTAGTTTGGATATGTTGCATTGTTTTTGTAATAAAACCTCGAGCTTTATTTTTCCTCAGCCAAGTCGCCATCTAATGCATCCTTGATGTTTTCTGGCCAGCACTTTCACTTAATCTTCAACTCTTCTCTGTCTTTGTCATTCCTCAGTCTGGATTTTTATTTTGGAGTGTGCATATTAGATATTTAAGCATTAAAGGCTTTCCATATAACTTCCCTTCACACACATAAGCACGCTCACAAACACAACTGAGCTCTGACCCACCCATATTGTATATAATAGATTTTGTTTTGTTTAATAACAGTAAAATTGCATGCCTGTGAATGAAATAACCTCTTGTTTTTAAATGGGACTAAATGAATGAAAGTCAAACATAAATCTGCATTTGCTAACACTTTCTAATATTTATTTGTTTATATGTACTCAATAAAGTGAATAGAGTCACATTAACATAGCAGCACATCGACATTTGCAGGCATTTAGAGCCTTGTGTGTCTGTCCTTTGGTGAATTTAATTTACTTTCTGTTTAGCTCTGTTCTGGTCTGAACCAGCTTCTGGGAGAAACATCTAGTGCTACATTGCGTCCACCAGCTAATTGCTTAATTTGTCTGTATGTCACATCATGATGGCAGGATAGCGTACAGCCAGTTTATCACGGCCTGTTTGGTGTTAACACCTGCCTGCTGATAACAACACTGATGAGAGTGGTGAAAACCAAAACTGTAAAGTCAAACGCAAACAAATTTAATCTCAAGGCAGAAAAGAACTAAGTTTCACGGAGCCAAGGGAGACTGCTGACTTGGCAGTAAATTTACATTGCACAAAGTAATTTGATTCACTGTCAATAAAACAAAGATTTGTGCAGCTGTTATGAGTGTTAAGTTACAATAAATTTAGATATAACCTAAGTAATCCACAAATATTTGTAAAGTTTTTATTTGTTGTTTGGCAGCAGTGGACCACTAAAGCTAATTGTTAGCATTCCACTGGATGTGCTACAGAAAGGTGATGAAAGGTGATGAAAGTCGCTGATCAAATCAAGGGAATGGAGTCAGACACAAAAAATGGCTTAGAAAACTGATTAGTTTTCATAATAAAACACCCCCTACAGACCCATGTTCAAATCAAAACACAACAAAAGAAGAAATTCAGCTATGCTGCCATAAATCCTGTAAAATGACCAAATTTACAAAATCTGACCACATTAGCAGGCAAAACGCTCCACTGCTGAAACTTTCCCAGAGGGATTTGGAGCTATGTGGAGACGTGCTCATAGAATTGAGGGTTAGATTTGTAATGTTTCATCATTTATTTAATTATTTGCATGTTGTTATTAGAGCTTTTATTTGCAAAAATGTTTATTTCAATGGTTTGGAAAGCAGCAGCCCATTTATTAAATTAAGCTGTGTAAACTGGTTTGGAGCTATGCAGGAGAACCATATAATCACTGTAATTAAAAGATTGCCTTGAACTTATTCCTTGAATTCATTCATCAAAGCAATTGGTGCATTGATGTTCATGTAAATTTATTCAGTAAATGACTAGCAAGTTACAACGACTCCACAGCAGTGCCTCAGTAAAACATTCGCCTGGTGCAACACATGACATGACAAGCCAACAAGCCTGTGCTGTAATAATGAAACAAATCCATCCATCAAACCTGACAGCTGGTTCCTTTGCATCAAGAAATTTTTACTGAGAACAAATCATAAACAACACTGATGTGAAACTATGTGTGTGCATATCAGAAACAATCATACAATGCTGAAGAAGTAGACGTACACACAATGTTTTAACATTGAGTTCTCCTTCCTTGGTTTTGCCTTTGCAAAGTGGGTTATCAACTCCTGAAAAAACAACTCTCAGCAGCTCTGACTCAGTGGGCATCAAAGGGAGTGCCAAAAGCTGTTTCTTACTCTTGGATGTTCTTGGTTAATATTTTATTTGTTTGATTTTAAATTGACCTCTCTCCCACACATTCTGATACAGGTAAACAGACTTGTAATTGAAGCACTTCCATGATTTGATTTTTGAATTTTTTTTCACTTTGATGTGCCTTTTCAGAAAACAGCAGGGTCCCTGTGGCTCCACCTTTCCTGCACGCACACCCAAGTGACACTGATAGAAGTTGGGAAAGTCATTGAGGACATACGAATGGCGAATGGACTGTATCTTTAGAAATATATCTTTAAATGCAACTACATGAGAAGAAAAAAAGAGGCGTGCTAACTCATTTATTCTTCTTTTCATCTAATTTTGTCGGCAGGTTGCTAAAAGCAAAGAAGTCCAACCAACTAATCGTTTTTTAATCCCGAAGGACATCCGAATCTGAATATGGATTTTGGCGGTAAAGCGGATGTGCAGTTACAAAATTAACTGTTCCCCACTAATCAAATTAAAGTGCATATTGAATGTTTATGGGTTGGCATAATTAAAAGGGCAGAATCTACTTAAAGTCATGCAAGTTAAATAGGTGCAATTAAATCAAAGAAATTCATTTATTGATCTGAAACCTCATTTGTTTGAAGACTATCAGTATATGAGCGCAACAGTCTGCCTTAAGTGTGCTTCAACTTTACTGCACCTTTAACACTAAAGTCTATGGAGTTTCGAATACTTGAAATAATATTTCTGATGTAAAGTTAGTCATGCACTGTGTTCTACATATTATATTGGGTTTTTTTCAGCTTTTTTTTTTAAGCCAATTTCTTTCAAAAGAAACAGCGCTGAAAATTGTGGCACAGAAATTCGTCCCCAGAGCTTATCTAATAGTAAAACATCCTGTCATAACACCAAGATTAAATTAACCACAGCTCCAAAACTGTTGGTCGCGTAGCCAGGAAACATAAAAATGCATTAGTCATTAGTCTAACATGCAAATCATCTCCAGAATTTCCCCTTTTTTATCACCACCAGTTACTGGCATGTTTTGTGTTAAATGAGGTTTGTGAAATGTGGAATAATATAACATTATTCAACATTTAACATATACACAGATAGCATTTAAGGTGACATTCACCTCTAAAACTGTGGTTATAATACAGTTAGTAACTTAACAAAAAGCCATTTTTTTTTCTCAAGTCTGATATTTCTGATTAAAAAATTACTCTGCTCTTTAAAGGTTTTTTACTTTTAGACCAAAGGAATGCAATATTAAAAATATCGGTAATGTTTTCGAAGGTAAAAATCCTTTTTGCAAACATGAAAGACAGTCATGCAGCCTCATGCGCACATGGGAAACAGTGAATCAGCTGCGAAACAATGCTTCCCTGTTCTGATGCTTTTTGTTACATGAACAACAACCATTCTTTTTGTCCATTTGCTGCCTCTCCCTTTATGCAAATTTAAGATTCTGCTTATTCCTTCAACCCATGTGCTTGCCCCGTCACGGCTGACTCATTCAATTATTTGACTCACCAAGCCACTCAATCTCCTACTGTGCTCAGGGCTGCATATGGGACAATTTCTACGCATAAGCATGCACACATGCACATACACACACACACACACACACTATATAATATATGTTTACATTACCATATGTCTATATGTATCTAGTTGGAGTTCAATATACGTAGACAAAATGTAGAGATTTACAGTCTAAGTCCCTCCTCTTTCCGTGTCATGCTGGTTTGCGTAAATAAGGCATCTGTCACTGTTGCCAAAAATAGAGTGAAGTGACGGTTCACATGCCCACTACATCCTGCTGCACGCCCATGAATACACATTTAAATACACGGGCGTGCGTTCACAAAGACACAGGGGCATGCAACCTGTGATGCCACTTTTAGAAGCATCAAGCTGTCCTGCCTGTTGGCAACCCTCAGTGTCATACTGGAGGTGAAGGAGGCGAGCCGTTTCGTAGAAATTATTATCATGGCCATTCGAGTCGTTAAGTGCGGTCATGACCATGGCGACGTGGAACTTTTTAAAAATATTTCTGGAAATTAAACCAATGTCAGGTAGAGTTTGTCAAGCTGATCTCAGAGTTTTCTGATGCTTAAACATTTTGGCCATTATAAATAATGATCAAAATAACAGAGAGTGAGTGTTGGATGTTAAATATCTTTTAATCAGCAGCACATTATTGGTCTTTGTAGAAGAAGGGAGCACTGTATTTGAAAAGAATAGCTGCTTTCTTAGTTTCCCTCCGTTGCAACATATTGTTCTCTTTATCATCAAATGTTTCCTGGCTTACAAGTTACAGCAATCATATTGAACACAGCACAAAGATGCTTGAACTGACCATAGAAAGCTTACTATTTAAAGACATAGAATGTATAATGTGTACTTGGCTCTTAATTTCTATTATATACATGTTAACCATCATGAATAGCACATTCCTTTAGATTCACACAAGAGCTGGGCTCTAAAGAAAGAGCCGACTCATCACTCTTTTCACAAGTTTTACCTGGCACTTGAAAGCATATCCGTGCTATTTCACAAAGGCTCGATGAATAAATAAGTCACACATTGATTGTGCTTTTCTACACGCCTCACTTTCAAGAGTTCTCTTTTATATTAATTCTCAGTCTGTACTGCTATGACCTCATAAGGATGATATACGACCAAGGGATTGGCCCGATGAAACACGAGATTGTCTGCCACTGCCTGTAATTAACGTGAGCAGGTACGCACAGAAAGCCCACAGATCTGACAGTATTCCCCTTGAATGGGCTGAGAGGGCCCAGGGACACCATTACCCTAACTGATGAGGGCTATTTCTCATTCCTGGCCAGTCACTTCACTGCCATTAGTGTGTGCATTATCGACCTGTAGAGAGGTCTTTGTGCTCACGGGGAAACACCTGCAGGTCAAATCATCCCACCTCCCCTATCCCTCCACAGTCCTCTCTAACCCTCATCAGCAGGCATGAGATCAGGGGTAGAGAATAAGAGCCGTGTTTCACGTGTGGGAGATGGAGCGACAAAAGAGAGAGCGAGCCAGTGAATGTGTGCGATGAAATATATGGAGTGTGGGTGTGAATAGATGTACAGTATATTCAAGAGCACGGCATGAGTAAAAGGGGAGAAAGGCAAGAGCAAGAACGGTGGAGGTGGCAGCACAACTTAACCTCTGCTTTTTCATGGAGATTTTTTTTTTTTAACATCACTAATAGTCATAGCACATTATTTGACAAACCTTATCTGACATTTAAAATGAGCCAGGCTGAAGCCAGACAGATTTTTTTTTGTCATTTTTTTTATCTACTGCTAGCAAAGCCTATTCAGTTATCAGTTATAATGGTAAGGTTTTGTTTCTGTTAATACTATATTACAATAAAAACTTACAAAGACCAAAAACTGGCCTTCAGCAGTCTGTCTCTAAATACTTTCTGACTCTCATATGTCTGTTCTGTGCTCTCAGCTTCAAGTCAATTCTTTTGTGCTGAAGACACAACTCTTTAAGACAAATAACAAATATTTTTTTTTACTCAATAGTTTTCTTAAACAAATGGGTACTGCAGTTTTTGGCAAAGCTACTTTTAAGCTATGAATTAAGCGCTCTTGTCAGTCATGTGGGGTTGATTCAAAAGAAACTGTGAGGCCTGTGTTTATGTAATGAAGGAGAATGTCAAATATGTCTCATTAATGTGTTTTTAATAGCTTTGGAACAAAAAAGGATGTCACAGAGAAATAAGCTTTGGTCTGGACTTTGCTCCACGATTATCGTTAGTCTCATTAACTCATTGGTTTTGTTCTTTTAATGGGGTTTGTTGATAAATAAAGAGTAGAACATCATCAGATTTATCATTTTAACACTCCTCCACTCATTTATAAAAATGAATCTTGTCCCTTTTTTAAGATCCCATCCCATTGTCAGAATTAACCTGTGGATTTTCTGGACCATTAATTTTATATCAGTCTAATTCATTTGGTCTTTTATGTACCATAGTCTTCAGGTTTTGTCTTTTTTCCCTTTTTTTTTTCCACTGCACACATCAGCCGAGGCAAACTGTTGAGGCTGAGAGGGTGACTAGCTGTCATTTAACATAAGTTGCCCTCTGTACACACAGTCAACTAGCCTCCTCCGCTGTGCCCTCATCTCCTTCTCCACTGTCATTCCAACTGACAAGTGACCTCAAAACTCACCTTGGAACTGCTCACATCGCCCTGTTTAGACAAGTGCCAGGGTGGCCACCCGATCCTCGCAAAACGCTTGACAAGAGACACTGTGCACACGTTTCAACAGCCCTGAGCTGTTTGTCTTAACAACCCCTGGGATCCACTTCGATAGATTCAAGTTCTCTTCAGCTAAGTAGATTGGCAGAGGGCTGCAGTAAATCTCATGACTAATGTATCTTCTCACCCGCTGGTCGAAGCAGCATCAATGGTAGGCACGCAGATGAAAGTATTCATCTGTTATTCAAATCCAGAAGCATCAGACCTGGGAACGGAGTCGTTTTCTGTGCTTTATAGATACATTAAATATATTTAAACATGAAATGAATGTTTGGCTTTTTCAGCGACTGGCGCTGATCTGTGAGAGTTCGCCTCACTAGCGAGATCACGCGAATGTTCACCTGACTTCAAAGCTAACTTCTCATTGCCATGTTAAGCTGCCATCTGCTTTGAAGGAAAAGAGCTAATGCGGCCATGTGTGTATGCATGTGTGTGTGTTTGTGTGTCATGTGCGTGTGTGCGTGTCTGTATGTGTGGCGTGTGCAGTTGCAGCAATCCCATGAAACAAACTGTCCTTCGGTAACCACCATTAAACACTTATTATCCGCTTTTATTCCCTCACATCATGTTTATGTTCGTATACACATGAATTAGCCCTCACTGTACACATTTTCTTGTTCTCCCTTCTTGTTCTGCTGAGTACCGACGGGAGCAAAGACATGTGTTAGCCCTTGTTACAGACCGAGTATCTATTCTCTGTGTGAGAAGATCAAAGCATTAATGCTAGACAGGTAAGAGACCTGAATGAAATGCTAATGCTAATCCCATTAACATTCCAAACAGGCCGAGTGGCTTGCTAATGGCTGGCGCTATGGGTTGGACAGGAGTCATCTTATTTAGGGAGATCGAGCTTAAAGTATTCATCAGAGCATTGATATCATCACACATTATATGAACAGCTGCATATATTTTTCATAGGGTTGACATTGTAGGGAGATGCAAGCGTGGCGCCACATAAATCAAATTGACAATACAATGGACCTGAAATGGATCAGGGTAAGACAGAGGATGTAAGAAGTAGCATGCATATTCCACCACTCTCTCTCTGCCTCCCTGTCTCTCTCTCTCTCACACACACACACGGACACACAGAGTCTCTTCTCTTTTCATAGCTAAATGCAAATGTTCCGCTTCTTCCATGGTTCATTTATCCAGTATGTAATTAGTCTATTCTATTTCATAAATCAATGACTGAGGAATCTTCCTCTGGTCTTTGACAACGACAAGTTCTTGTTTCACAGAAATTAAAGTTTTATGACCTTGCAGTGGGAAAAAAAAGGTACATTTTAAAATGTTGCCATGGTCAATACTACAATAAATGTTCACTGTTCTATATGATACTTTTACAACATGGAAGCAGCTTAATGCTGAGGTTACCAGTCTAAGATAATGTGGCTTCAGCACTACATGTCTTTTCATTTATTTATGTTAATACTTTAATGAAATTGCAGCATTAGAGAAACAGAAAGAAATAGATCAGTAAGACAAAGCATTGACAGGATCTGCAGCACAGCACAAATATGATCTACATGTTAAGAGCTTTTAGAAAAGCCCAGACGAACGCCTCGGGCAACGTCTTGCAAGCAACAATTAAGTGGAGCCTAAAATTTCCAAACCACCAATTACCTGTCTTATATTGTATCTTTTTAATTTTACTGGGAAATTAAAAATGAATGAACTCAAAAAACAAAAGGGAGAGCATGAATGAATTCAAATCAGGCATTTCTAACTAATTATGCCTTTTTGTATAACTCATGCAAGAGAGGTAAAAGGTTAACTTTATTCATGCAGCGAACATCTCAGGTACTGCAAAATATTGGCTGTTCAAGCCATCAAATAAGGTTTATCTATAAATTGTGGGTCACCTGCACATATTTAACCAAAGTTTTGTTAATAAGACAGGTGTTTAAAGGACCAGAATCCCCCAAATTTAAAATTATTCTTTATCTACTCATCTCTTGCCAATGGCAAGTTAAAAGAAGTTTCTTTCCACAAAACATCCTTGAAGCTTCACTGCAAAACATTGTTGCAACATTTTTTCTAAACAACTAAAGCAGCTGGGGAAAAGATGTTACTTACTCTCCCTTGAAAGCCTAAATCTCACTCTTGCCATTTAGCTAAAAGCATTAGCATGCACCCTGTCAGATGTGGGTGCAGGAGCTACAGTGTTTTTCTCAGTTGGAACATCCAAGCAAAAGAACACACTCTAACCGTCTTTTTATATACAATACTATAAAGAAAACTAGTGATTTTACATTAATGTTGGATCAAACAGAGATAATTGTTGCTGCAGCTTCAGCAGACCTCCCTGTTATGTGTGACAGGAGCTTACTGCTTGCAAGTTAACACTAAGATTTGCAGAGATTGCAAGTTCTTGTCCATCACATCCAGCTGCTCATGTGAGCGTAGTGGAGTTAGGGCTTTTTAACTTAGCTGTTCTAGTAAAGATTTTGGCTTAAAAAAGGTGTAAATAATGTATTTTCAAAACAATTTGGGATTTCAGGGCTCCAGGTCACTTGGATTTACTCAGATAAGCTGCATAAAGCCTTTTATTTGTTCATTTATTTATTTTTTACTGTTGTTTTTAGGTTTGGAACAAGTCCCTAACTTTTTTAGTTCTTCAGGAGAAAAG
>JAUZTA010000001.1:9504883-9515162 GCA_034780835.1 Ctenochaetus striatus
TGTATGTGCAGTAAACCCTTGTGTTTTGACCACTAATTGCAACAGAGCCACTGTAACAATGTGCTCCCCTGATCTGTTGCACGCAAATACACACACACACACACACACACACACACACCATTGTATTCTTTCTTTTTTCTCTGTTCCCAATTGGGAGCTGGACACTAAAGCACCGCAGGGGAGATGTTGACCCTGTTTGAGCAGAGTAACCCCTGCATCTGTCTGCAATACTACTACATCAGCAGAAAGCTTGCCACAAGCTATACGTCCAGCGAAGCAATTGTGTATGCAGAACAGCATTTTCAAAGACAGGCACTGCATCATCACAGCTAACAGCCTTCACAGAAGTGAAAGTGGGGAGGGGGCGGTGACAACTCAGCGTGGTACCTGTGCAAACATGTTTTTTTGCGATTTAGTAAGTGAGAGAACCACAGATTTAACAGAGACTGAGATAGAGATTTAGAAAATTTTTTTAGTGATTTAGGAACATGTTAGTCTTTTTGTTTAAAATTTAAATACTTAAAATGGTACATGCCAGAGGGAAATGATTATTTAATTTGTTGTAACTAAGATGCTGAAGACTTGTGAATGCACAGCATGTCTTCCTCTTTCTGACAGACATCTGGTGAGACATCATAAACAGGCACCAGGAGCACTTATTGTAACGGCATCTGGCAGGTTTACAATGATGGATCATTTTAGATAGGCAAGCTCATCTGGCCAGATACTCCAGTGGTTTGAAAAGAAAGAAAGAAAGAGTCCAAGATTGAAAGATTGAAAGAAAGAATAAAAAGAAAGAAAGAATTCTTTAACAGTTTTTAGATATCTTTGCCTGGCAATTTTCTGCTGGAAAAGGTCATTCATTGATCCAGCCCTACAGGCATTAGAAGGCGGCTGGGTAACAGTGAGAAGAAGAAGAGCATAAGGAACAAAAAAAAAAATGATAGAAATCTTTGGCAAGTAGTGCACAGATCTATGATATACTCACCTTCATCCAACTTTACACATAAAGGTCAACTCAAAAAATTGTTGTTTTTTTATTTCTGAAATGATATCCTGCTTAAATGATTTTCTTCCATTTTGAAGTGTATGAAGTAAATGTTTCAAACGATGCCATGTTCAAGTCTGTAGGTACTTGATATGAATTTGCTCTAATCCAAGTTTTAAGGCTCAATAATAATCCACTTCAAAAATATATTTAGTAATGCTTTTATAAACATCAGTCCACATTGCAAATTGGTACAATTCACTGATGACATAGCAAATGCAATGTTCAATCCTATATTGAAAGAGTTTTTTGAATGATGGAGAAAATATAAACAACACAACACATTGCTCTCTTCACTGCAGAGATTAGTTCAGAGGCTTTGCACACCTGATGTAAGCATCTGGTTGATCCAATCAAAAAGCTCTATGTTTATATGTGAAGGCATCAAATCCATCCTCAGAGCGTCTTGTGATCAGATCACTCAGACCACATTCGGACTTAGTCTGGGATGCATGTGGTCACATTCTTAAGCAGTGTGTATGTGAAATTGTCCTGTGTCAGTTGCATTGCAGGACTGCCCATCATACAGACAGCATGTGTAGCTACACAAGAAACACTCTGTATGTGAATGAATTGATTGTTTCAACTGATTTCTCCGACATCCTTGAACTTTTAAAAACATGCAACAGTTTTTGCTTTGGAACAGACATCATAAACTTTGTAAAACACTTTTTATTCATTTTTTGTTTTATTTACTGCGTGAAAAGTTCCTGTTTATCCCAGCAAGTTGTCTACTTCTGTTAGTCCACTGGTTTACAAAGAAACAATGCATTTGGGTCATTGCAAAAAAAAAAAAAAAATAGGTGGGTGTTCATTTGCATATAGAGCAGGAAAGCGAGATCCAATCACAAGTGGTCACTCGACACATGATGGAACACATTGTAATTCCAGGTGTGAAATAACATACTTTGAGAAATCCACTCGTGATCTGATCAATGAGGAAGGATGTTGATACCAGGTGCGTCCAGTCTCGCACTAATAGCATTGGTTTCAGAGGGTGCTTTAGAAAAAAATGCATGAGACATCAGGTCATAATACGATTTTCAGACAGCCAGCCCTTTGGCATAATGGAATATTGTCACTCAGGAGGAGCAAAATTGGAATTAATTCAATTTATCACACTGACAATTCGGACTTTGATTAAAAAGAGTCACAGACAATGGTTTTGGTGCTAATGTGAATTGTCTGAGTGTAAGTTAAAAAACCGACAAGTCTGCTTTATTGTCAGCGTGCGTGGGCTTATTGACAAATTTAGAGTCTGCAAAATCCTGCATGGCTTTCCAGTAAACAACTAGGGTTGCTAATGCTGATGTCACGCTGTGAGTTGAATTTTAGCCGAATACAAACTATTCAAAATGATCTGCATTTGCTTTTAGTGTGTCAAGAGACAAAAGCTTGACAAATAAAAAAGGAACAATTACAGATAATGAACTCAGCCTGAACCGAAGCTTTTCCACTGCAGCTTAAGTTCATTACACTGAATGCAGACATTCGAAAAAAATCGCTTCATAAAATGCCGCTCTTTACCTCTAAAGCCAAACAGCATAAAAACCCCTTTTCCTCTCTCCTCTCCTCTCTTTCCTCCAACTCCACTCCATCCCCTTGGTCCTGTGAATAACCTCCAATCATTTACAATAAGCCCTCCTCAGAGAGCTTAGTAATATGATGATGCTGTATTTCTAAAACTAGGTGGTATAAAACAATAGCACCATGTAAAAAATCGTGGAGGACCCAAACAGAGGCCCCGTTCAACCATATATCAAACTATAGATGCAGGACAGGGAAATATGCTGACATCAGGCCTCTATCTACTTTTCTTACCCTCCACGGACACTTCATAAAACAAACGGTGGGTGTAAATTTAGGAGGATGCAGCCGTAAACAATAGGCCACTGGGAAAAGTTTAGAGAGCTCAGCTCGAATAACAGTTTAGCCAGGAGAACCTGCTGATGATGAATAGGTTTGTTTGTCACCTTTCTTCCCTCTCCGGGGAACAATGATATGGATCACAGAGGGAGTTAGGGGAAGGGGATACTGGGGAAACAGCATCCTAAATACAACCTTAATAGAGCTAGCACAGAAAATAGCTGCTCTGTGAACCTTTAACAATCCCCCTAATGTGACGTGTCACATCTTGTTTTTAAACATTGTCAGCGGGAGCTATTTTTCTGCTGTCATGTCAGGACCAGAGTCCATATTTAAGCTTAAGCTCCATAATTAATCATTATTGAGTGGTTTGCATATCTTAGTGCTGAAATTACTGAGAAAGTCTCAGTAAAAAAAAAAAAATCTCTCTCGTAGCAGGCATGTATGTTCAGGTACACACGATCATGCAGACTTCTACAAAACTACACAATCTCTTACACACTGGAACACACAACCCTTGAGTTTATTATAGCCTTATGAGCACATACCTCTAACAACGCACACAGATAACAAACAAGGTCCCTGGAGATGTGAGACGCACAGTTCACTCAGTTCAGAACAGAGCATAGCTTAACAAATAATGCATCACTGCAAAATGAATTATTGTGTGTAATGGAGGAGTGTTAGAGAGAGAGAGAAAGAGAGAGAGAGAGAGAGAGAGAAACCATGTCTGCAAGTGTGCTGTATCTTTCAGAGTACCTCAGGGGAAATGTGGTGTTTTAGATAATGACAGGTCCCTTGTATTTGCTGATACCTGGCTCTGCATTATGCCATGAACAAAACCTCATCACAATTCTCATCCCGGCTGTTGTCATCTATCAGCAACACACACTCTGAATAGGTAAACACAGTAGCTGCAAGGCCATAAAGCATACAAAAATCAGGTGTGATGGTGATGATAATGGTGTGTGTGTATGCACACCTATAGATGCCACGCAATTTCACTGTTTCAGCCTGAAGATCAGACCTTTGTAAAATAACATAATTCTGTATTTTACCGCTTTCATGGGCAGTGCAGAGGAGAATACAGAGATGTGCAGCCACACTCACATATTCTCAACCAGTCAGTTCCTCATTGGGACTAAAATTATCAATAAATCTTAATGAAAGTGTGCACAGCAAGTTGTTTTAGTCAAACAAGCTAGTTTTTTTTTGTATTGATTAAAGTTAAAAAAGGCACTTAATCTTTAATAAAATAGAACGTCAGAACTGTGGTTTAATTTTAACATACAGATGTTGCGTGTAGCTGTTTTGTCCTGATCCTTAACTTACAAGATTACAATCTGATCATTATAACTCTGTTCAGAGCAGGATGGTCTTAAATATTAACAACTGGAGGGTCAAACAAAATGTTTTCATTTTTTGTGGCAGGTTATGGTTACAGTTAGACAATGTTTAGTTATTGTTATGATCTAAGCTGTCAGTAAAGTTTTATGGTTTGAATGAAATGGATAACTTGGTAATCGGTTGAGGCTGTTCATTTGAAGGAATATACAAGGCTTACAAGAGGGTGTGCACTCATATCAAGGTACAATCTTCTCACATAAATCTAAGAAATGGTGTGGAAATAAACTTGAGTTGCTTGTCCTCATGATGGATTAGGGTTCTGTCCTGGAAAGGGCATACTTCATTGTTGTTCCACTGACTGCTGTTTTGAGAAGCATATCTATTGCCAAAGAGAAAATGTGCCTTGTCCTTCAAGTAACCAAAGAGTAGATTCTGAATGTGTTATGGAGGCTAAGGTCTGAGTGAGCACTTCACAAAAACAGGAAAAAAAAGGGGAAGTTTCATGCTTCCTAACAGCATAGGAGGGGTCGGCGTGCTTGCACTCTCTGGCTCAAATCTGAGGAAAGCTGTTTGCGCTGTCTTTCTGCATTAAGATCAAGTGCATGCTCGGAGGAAGGATAGGCAACGGGGTGCAGAAGTCACAACCTTGCCCTTTGCGGTTTGCGGACTAATCATGAGAAAAGCTTCTTCGGTAACTTAAAAAAAGAACGTATTGTAAGACATTTGAGAGATATGAACCTTCAAATCAATGCTCTGAGGAAAGAAGAAAAAAATGTGTAAAAAACAGTTTCATTCACTCATTTTCTTAAACTCTGTCATACCCAAACTTACAAAGTATGTTTTGTAAGGCTCAGAGCTTCCGTTTACTTTAACTGCATAGTGTACAGATGAATCTATGGTCTAAGGAAGATCAGGGACTCACAGCATGGAAACATACAGAGTGTATTTCATTTAATCATTGTCCTCTGCACAGCTCCCACAGTAACTACGGCATATTGATGCATTCAATTTGTTACATCTGAATTTCTGGGCATTGAAAGAAAAGTGATAGAATAAAAAATGACTCAGAGCAGAGGCAGGATTAAAAGGTGTGATTTTGCAACAGCAGCAAACCGTGAGACACTAATATTCTCATGGTCCTATTAGAACATGCAGCTGTGTGCACACACACACACCCACACACACATATATG
Source organism: Ctenochaetus striatus (assembly GCA_034780835.1). Classification (NCBI taxonomy): domain Eukaryota; kingdom Metazoa; phylum Chordata; class Actinopteri; order Acanthuriformes; family Acanthuridae; genus Ctenochaetus; species Ctenochaetus striatus. Next base: position 9,510,337 of record JAUZTA010000001.1, read on the forward strand.
AGCCCACACATTCACACACAGAAATACAAATTAAAGTTTCTTATCATTGGGTCATCTGTTCATGGGATATACTATTTCCTTGGGCAGTCATAGTTTCTCTCTCATCCACACTGGGAATAACAGAGCAACTGCAGCCTCAAAGACACACACACACCCACACACACATATACACCATATACACATACTGTAGCTCCTAAATTCATTTTGTGCTATAGATTCATTCATTTCAGAGGAAATGTAATGCTACACGAAACAGATCAGAATAGAATTTATCGTCCAACTGACTCAGGAAAATTGTTTTGGGCCTCACCCAAGAAACTTTAAACAAAGACACATTCACATGGTAAAAAAAATACTAAAAAAAAAACAAAAAAAAAAAAACTTTTTAATGCAACAAATAATAATTGTGAATGATAATTATATTTTTAACCAACCAAAACATAAAACATTCACATTAAGAGGATCTATAAACTTTTTCCTGCCAGTGTTCATGTTGCTAAAAAAATAACCCATCAACAGTCAACAATTTAATTATTAAAAAAATCTTAGCTTTTTTTATCTGATGGTTGGGAACTTGAGTTTCTTGTGAGTTTATTTAAAAGGCGTAAACTGATTTCAAATATGATCTCTTTTTTCTTCCATCTAATAATGCATAAGTACTTCCTGCTGCAGAACAATGTCACAGTTGAACACAAATTGCTATTGTGTATGCAGTAATCGAGGGACTTTGTTTTCTACAGAAATGTTCCTCTAACGCAGTGCATTCTTTTCCATCCATTAAAGCTTTAATTGCTTTTCCTTTTTGCAGAGATGCAGGGTGCTGGAGGCAGTCCCAGCTGACAAAGGGGGAGAGGCAGAGTGCACCCTGGACAGTTCATCACAGGGCTGACACATGGTGACAAACAAGCATTCACGTTACCACACACACATATGGATCCATCCTCCCTGGAAAGTTCAAACCCACAACTGTCTTGCTATGAGGTGTCTTTGCTAACCACTTTATCATCTTGCTTCCACTGAAATATGTTTGTATTTTTGCTAAAAGTTTGTTGAAGCAAGTGACAAACTAACCACATATTCTAGTTTTTGCAAAAAAAAAAAAAAGCAGCCAGCAAGCAGGTGTATTCTAAAAACAGTCTTGCAAAAATCCTTTGGTTCATCGTTGTTGGAGTGCTGAAAACAGTGGCCCTGAACCTAATTGTCGACCCTTCACAGACACCATCACTTCCTCTGGCATTTTCATTATGAGAATTCCATTCAGTGTAGATTGTACACCTGCATGTCAAAGCCGCTTTGACGCAGCAGATTTGTCAAACTAATGGAAACAACGTCCGGTGAAGGTCAGCAATGTCACGCGTTGATGAACACTAAGAGGAAGGAGGGTGGAGACTACGGGAGGCTGTCAGGTGACTACATTTACCAGAGGACGGGCTCGGTGGAGGGACGTGGCACATGGCAGGATAATGAGGGGAAGACGGAGAGCAGGAGGGAACGGCGTGAATGCATGATGCATCCAGGCTACTTTGATTATAAAAAGCAGATACCCTGTAAATGCACAGAGGGGGGAAGGGGACCAGGGGTGAGGACACATGGAAAAATCATGAGCCTGGAATCATACCGTTCTTATCTGGGTATTTTTTTTATTATTAAATTTAATTATTCATACGACATTGAATTTCACTTTGGGATTGGTGATACCTCTTATTACTCCATATATCAGAAAATATTAAAAACACAGAAACCACATAACAGTTTTGCCAGGTGGCATGTAAAATCTTTAATGTTCAGTGTTTCTGAACTGCACAACGTTGCACAGTTAGGACCTTATGATAAACTAGCTCACAAAACAGTACTGGTGGGGTAATCATTGGTGTGTGTTAGAGAGAGTGTGTGTGCGTGCATGCAGTTTATCCACAACTCAAGCGGATATCCATCTTTGTCTGCTTAAATAAAGCGTATGGATTCGGATACCCCGGGCAAAATAGCTGAGCTATATTTGCCAAGAAAAGCCAAATGTCTGGAAATTTAGATGAATGGCTCATTTTAGCCCACGTTTATGGACACGGACTGACAGACGGAGAGAGTAGCCGTCGGTCAGGTCCCTGGCTAGGATTCATAATGACCCCAGGCCCGATTACCAGCCATCTGTACAGTGCTATAGATATCTGCAGACTGCTCCAGCGGCGGAGGGAGGTAACATTGGGGGTGGAAGAATGGAAGAGTGACCTTTGGGTGAGTAAAGAGACAAGGCTCATAGGACAGACGGAGTCGGTGAGATGGACAGAGGAAAAGAGAGAGAGAGAGAGAGGTGACTGGCAATGATAGATGGAGACCCTCACAATCTGGAGGAAACGGAAGGAGCATGACTTACATCCAGCCATGTCCTACAGTATATCACTTATGCCTGCTTGGCACAGCCCAAGGCTTGGAGGAAGAGGAAAGGTGAAGGAGTCTGTCAGTTCCATCTTCTCGCAGGTGCTCGGAGACAAGTCATTTGTCAAAGTTTGTCATTGGCTCTGAGGTTATCTTGCCTCTCTGATAGAAGATGATAGGAAGAACATCAGAGTGGTGTGCGTGTAGGTGTGTGTGTGTGTGTGTGTGTGACAGAGAGGTGTGTGGAAGTGGTGGGGATGGTGGGGTTTCATTTGGTCTCTATATATAAAACATCCATCACCCATCAGATGTGCAGGTGTCATCTAACCAGGTAAATGTAATGGCATGAACCTTTGGAAATGAAGGAGGGGAGAGAAAATCGATCTGTGAAAGTTGTGAGTGAAGTTGAACAGTAATCGGCTTTGAGTGAGCTACGAGCTTGCATCAGTCATTCAAAAACAACATTTTTTAAAAAATAAATAAATAAACAGGCAGCTGAGCAAAACCTGCAAGGGGAAAACTTAATAAAAATGTTCTTTTAGCAGTTTTGACAAAAACATGAGCTGTCAAACAGGATTAATCTCTTTGAAATTCCTCTCCAGACATTTTAAAATACTCTGCAGCATTTAATAATATTTTATTTCACATGGTTTTACATAATAAAAGTGACAAAAAGCTCTGAAAATGTGCATTAGTAACCCTGGATCTATCCCTCACTGACCTCATGCTCCGCCCACCATCGCTGCTTCTGTTCGGTTGACTAGAAAAAGAGCAGTGCCTGTCCAGAAGGCTTAGAGTTGCCCTCAGAGGAAACATGAAGACATTCGGGGATTAGAGACCAGCAGATATTTCAGAGTGGTCAGTTTTGTTTGTGTCTTTTATCTGTGAGGGTTTTTTTTGTTTTTTTTTCCACTTGTTAGCCTGTAGCTGGCTGACACTGTGTTAGTGGTTGTGTTACTGCAAACTCTCACTCTCTGTACTGACATGCCTGCTCTGCACTCGATGCTTTAGATTGCATCGCCTGTGATTGGCTTTTGAATTTGTGAAGTACTAATCCATCTTGCCCAGGATGTTTTTGAAAAACTCTGATTTTCTGGAACTGAGCGAACATCTTCTCCTTTCGCAGAGGAATTTAAAAATAACACCTTTCTAGTGACAATGTTTGACCTTGACTTAACTGACTTATAAGATGATGTTTTAGAGGTTATAAACACAAGAAAAACACATTTAGCAGTGATGTAGCTTCGATTATGATATAACTGGTGTGTGAGTTTAATACTTTCATTGCAGTCTACAAATAAAATAAAAGTACTGCAGAGCACTTACTGGTTTTGTTCATTGTATCAGGACCAGCAGCTTCACTGTGGCCAGTGGCAAGGGTTCGTGTATAAAAGTGACCTGTCGCTCTAAACCATTACTGTGGTTCTATGTAGATGTCAGTCTTTACAAAAGGACCTCTCTGTCCGCTCTGTCTGCAGAGGGATGACGTCCCCCTGGAATGGTTAGCGACACCAAAGCTGTCTAAACACATTGTACTGTCACGCTTCAACTTTTCTGACATGGCATGACAATGAGAGGCATGTGACATCTCTTCAACATTTACTGTAAATGCTGAACATGACTACATACAAGAAAATGACAGATAACTGGCAGTGCTGTTGCAAAGTCAAACTCCCTGCTGGCAGTCAGACCTGCTTTTACTTCATTTTTCAGTACAATAACAACGGCCGGTGTTGTTCTCATCAGCATGGGAGCAAGACGAGTCCATGTGTCATGCATGTCTCATCTTTCATCCTTCTCCTAGGCAGCCTTTGTCACAAGGAGCCTCAGTCCCACTTTCTGCCCATTGCGGGATTTTATTCACCCAAATCTAAATTACAGAGAGGTCTTTGGCATCATTAATTCAGCCGGAAAACAAGTGCACCTTGTGAAATTAACACTCAAATATTCTATTAAGACAGTACAAAGAAACTGACATATGGATAACAGACTGCTACAGACACTGGCAAAATGATTACAGAAATATAATGCAATGGTTCAGCTGTCTCTACCGTGGCACGGTGCCTGAGAACAGGTTGGCTTCCATTCTTCAAAATAAAATAATAAAAACTGGGATGACCTTGAATTAGCTGGGGCTGACTCTCTGGCACAGCAGACATGAAGTCTAAAATTACTGCTGGGGGGTCAGAGAGGGCCCCTGTCGAGGGAATGAAGAACCACAGGCTGTGTTTTGCCTTCCCTGTGAGTTGGAGGAGAAACAGTCAGCGACAGATGAGTGAAAGATAAACAGTGTGACACTGTAAGAGAGAATCTATCCTCACCAGATCCTTTCAGCTTTATTCTTTGTAATTCCTGTGTACAGGTTGGCCATAAAAATCCAAGGTCACACTGAGTGAGCATTGCAAACATTAAATCTTGAAAGCTGGAATAGTAAAGTCCCAGCGTTCTCTCAT
>JAUZTA010000001.1:9521931-9534142 GCA_034780835.1 Ctenochaetus striatus
TATATATATCATTAAGGCAAAATTATAAGTAACATCTAATGACAAAAGAGAAGACAGGATTTTGTGCCAGATTAATGGCCATGATAGCAAAACAGCCAATGTGTTTATTAGCCCATAAATCATTTAACTAATTTGCAAAAATTAAACCCTCTGCATACATGAGATAAAACAAACAAGATAAAAATAAATAAAATTAAAGACAGATAAGACAAGGGGCATAATCAAAACCCTCAAAACACTGATGCAGTCATGCAAAATATCCACTTAATCATCTGTGACTTTTTTTCAGAGAGCTGTCTCGTAAATTTCAGTGTTTTATATCAGTTATTTTTTAATAAATATATATGTTCAAACTTGGCACTGAAAGAGTCAGTTTATTGAAACTGAAAAATATAGCAGCATAAACATGCTGTTAACTGGTTTTACATAAGTCATCCTGAAAATCTCTGTAGTAGCTGTGCCAATAGATCATTAGATAATGCTTTATGTAGAATAATAGAGCACTATCTAAAATATCAGCCTCATATCACAATAACTATTGCACCATGCCTACATTGTAGCTATTCATCTTTGAAAATACCCCTGCTGTCACCTCTTGTTGACCTCATACACATTCATATTATGTAAAAATGTCTATAAAATTGGCTTTTGTAATTATGGCTGATTTACAACAAGGTTTCTTCTGAGGGGAAAGGCAGTGCATGAGAAACAATAACCTGGATTGTTTTTGTCAGGTCTGCTTTAACAAGCAACTTTCAATTGTGCATCGACAAACTTAGAAACAGATGTGTGAAACTGTTGTTTACTTCATTAAATGCCTCAGACTCCCTCCTAGCCAGGAACTAATGAAGAACCTTCAGTAAGATGGCGATAGTGATGGAGTACTACTTTCTCTGCTCTGTTGCCTTCGTTCACTTGGCTATTATTAGTAACAAATACATGTCATTTGAGAAGTTGCACAGACCCAAGCCACGCAAATCAATAAACACACTATGCAAGAAGAGATGCCATTGTAACTTAAACAGGGCTCTCATTCATTTTTATAAAAAAATCAATATGCTCTCAAAAGGGATGCAGAGAAATTACTTCATTACAACAAATGCTTGTAATCAATGCATAATAAATGTACTCAAATGGGTTAAAAGTCTGCAAACATATGGCGACTATTTAACGTTGCATCAGGTCAGAAGCAGTCAGAACGATTGAAAGAAGAGTCCAAACAAACCATTTTCTGTGTATGGCAGATTTTCCTGACTTTTTTTTTTCTCTCTCTCTCTTTCTGGTGTCCAATTATTTGTGAATGTCTGAGAATACAGAAGAAGGGTCCTGTAGAAAATCTATGTGATGTGCTTTCTGAGGTTTAAAGTGGTTTAAAGAAAATTTATAACTTGAGGTCACCAAACTGTGTCCACCCAAAGAAGAAACTCATGTCAGCCATAATAAATCCAAAAGGCGAATCTCATTATGTTCAACCTTGTCACCAGATCTCACTTTCTATACAGTAGAGTTATTATGAAACAGTGACAGGCTGTGTGTAATGTTTTAAAGTCAAGTTAATACACTGGGAAAAGATGAAGGTTCATGGTCAAGTGCTTTTCATCTCTGCACTTACGTAAGCCCAAATGCAACATTAACACCATCTGTCTGTCAGAGAAACCAAATGTGAATGTTACATGCACAAGGATGTATAAGTGCATTAAAATGTAACATTCGTTTTAGACAGCATGGTTCTGGCATGTGCTTTGCTTTGTAAAGGCATATTTGGAATGTGTATTAAAACACAGTGCATCCAGTCAACAGGCTTATGGGTAATCTAACAGTTTGTTGCCCAGGAAAGTTAACTTGACAATGATTGTTAACAGAAATACATTCATCAATGAGCCATGCCAGCCATTATTCAGCGACATAGGTATCGTCTTAGCCCCAGCAGATGCCAATAAAAAAAAAAAAAAAAAACGTTAATGTTGTTTTCTCAATAATCAACACCCCTGAACTAAACTATCCATGCCCCATAAAACAAACCACTCACAGGGACGTTCATCTTTTTAATCATCATCCGTTTGCCAAATGACACAGTAATGACATGTTTTTCCTCTTATTTCTTCCATCCAAGCCAGAAGGTGCCAAGATGTCTGGAGGACCATCTGTGTGTATCTTTTCTAAGGGTCACCACGGTGAGCAGAGAGTCATAATGCGGCAGTCATAATGTGGTGTTACCACATTCTTACAATGTTCAGGAGCTTTGCTGCTCACAGGCGGTGTGGAAGGACAGCAAGGAGGAGGAACTCATCTTCGATTTTTGGCAGTTTGACTGCAGTGTAGAGTATATCAGAAAATTAGGTAGCATTGATCAACTTTCAAAATATAGTTTGTTATTTTAGATACCTAAAATAAACTCTTTGGTGCACACAAGCTTAAGAGAATTTCCTGTTCTATAAAATGAAAAACATTCAGGAGTAAATATCCCATTCGTGATGTACTGTTCATTGTGAAGATTATCTTTCCGATACAAACATGTTGATGTTCTTAAGTTGTATTTGTCACAGTTTATTTTCTGTAAGATCACAAAATCCATTGAAAAACATCCCATGAGACAACTTCTACTAACTATAATAAATGAAAAAATACAATGGGGACAGTGCTGGAGAGTAACTAAGTACTTGTTGCAGGAGTCAAGTTATGAAATTACAAAATAAATGTAACTTTAGTCAGTTACAGTCACTGTAAAAAAAAACAAAATCAAATTTAGTTATAATTACAATTTTATAGACTAAAAGAAAGGGGCTACTATGACATGTGTCTAACAAAAAAACTGATTTTTTTATATATAATGTAAAATTCCTTCTGTCCTTAGTGTTATGTGTCATTTCTTTCAAACAGGGTAACCAGAAATTAAAACTTACTGCGTTTTAAAGGTAACCTTTAACACTTCAAAGAATAAAGTTGAGGCTGTGTGAAAGGTTGGTATTATCAGGTACTGATGAATAAATTGTCTGTATGTTTAACACTACAATACTCTTTCACAGGCCTTGTTGTCAGTTTATGGGTCATGAACATCGTGATCTTTCATTGGGAAAAATACAAAGCTTCAGGATTGAAGAGCAGTGCTGTTTTATTTGCCTTATTTTATTCAAAAGTTCTTTTTTTTCCACATGCTCTGTCCTATAATTCAAAGCATTACATACACAAGTGCACTTGTGTCATTGTCTCTACAGACTAAGACCTGCTTGTATGCGCTCATTCGACCTGGATGAGCATATTAAACCTGATGAGGGTTGTCAGTACAAAAGGGCACTATTCTTCAGCTGTTAAAATGATAGTCAAGGATCACTTTTATCTGATGGCACACTGATCAAGTGCTGCCTGTTTTGCCCCAGCTTGGTCACCGTTTAATTCTCACTGGCTCTTTTCCAAGTGCCAAGCACGCAAACTGTATTGTGCAGACTGCTGTGATGTGTTTCTTTTGGGGTATGTCCTGATGACAAAGATGTCTCTATGCTGCTCAAAAGAAACCAAATGACACCCTATTGTCCTTCTCCAGAGCAGTGTGGTGTGTTTTCACTGTTCCTCCTCTCTCTTCAGTAAAGCAGAACAGTGAAGGCGACTTTTTGCTGCTGTCATGGAGGAGAAAACCAGCATTTTGGGCTGCAGCATCTCACATCAAGTGTCTTCAAGGCACAATCTGCTGTGAAAATGGGCAGAAATACCATCATAAACGTGGAACGGGAAACTACAGAAAATGCAAGTATATGCAAGGCATTTAGACCATTCTGTAGTAATGCTAAGTGCAATTCCAGTCTTTTGTTACTTAAATACAGCTGGTAAGCATGCAAATGCTATTTCCAAAGCTGTTCTGTCAGGAGTTTTACCTTTATTGTTACAGAGATAGATATAAGATTACATCTCTCTTGTTGCTTCTCTTTGCTAGTAGATTTGCCTAATGTCTGTTGTAGGTACACAATTAATCAGACAAAAGTGGCTGATGAGACTGAAGACTCTTGGCCTTGAATTACCATACTGAAAACTGTCTCTCCACTAAGTATAATTCTGATTATTTCATGATTACAACCTCTTTAAACCTCTCAGAGATTCCAAAAACTTCACAACATTAACCAACCGTGCAGTCTAAACCAATATCTGAACTAATGTTACGTCTAGTATTATGGTAAGTCTCTTTGAAAAGGTATAGAGAAGAGAATTGGCCATGTAAATGTTGGGCCTGCATGCTGTTTGTTTTGAGACCTCTGCATCAGCTCTGCTTGACCTAAGTGCAGTCCCTTGACACATGCTGGAATGATTAATTGAGAGGTTGCATGGATATCTACGGGACTGTCCTGGACTAGGATTGTAGAAAATCTGTGGTTGGCACTGAAGCCCACTCAAACAACACTCACACAAATGACTGTTCATCTTACATAACTGTACTTATAACAAACAGTGCTGGGAGGCAGGATGAACACCAAAATACTACGGTTTTAGGAGAGATTGTGGGTGAGTTAAACCAAACAAAATGCTTGTATGCTTGGCATCTATCCTCCCATTGTAGTCCTGTATCATTTTCTTATTCTTTTAGTATATAACATGTTCAAAGCACGTCTTCTATGTGGTAAAGTGAAATGATTACAGCAGTAGATAGACAAGCATGCTGGGGGTTTGTTGTTAAGTACAAAATTGCACCTCTTAAAAAAAAACCTGATGTCAGCTGTGCCAAACAAATTAATCTTGTAATTCAGGCCAGGGTTCAAACCAGGACACTGTGCTCCACAAACTAACACAGCGCCAGAGAAAGAGTTCCTTGTTTTCCTTTGCTTTTTTTTTTTTTTGTCTTTGAGTCATTTATTGTCCCCCTGATCTGCCTTATTTGTTAATTAAGTCACCGTCTCATGCCCTTAGATATAAAAAGATATCACTTTGCCACATCTCCCTTGAAAGTGTACCAAAATATGCTCACAGAACATAAATTATTGGTGCCTGATCGCTTTATAGTATGTTCTCTAATGTGTTTGTTCTTTTGCTCTTCATCTTTTATCTTTTTTTCTTCTCCTTTTTGTTGTTGTCTTTTTTTTCTCTCTTTTTCATCATCTTCAAGAGTACCGACGCCATCTGTTTTCTCTGAGGCCGAGGGACACTGGATGGTTAGATGAGATGGTCCTTGGAGCCAGCTTTTTTTCCTCCTCCGTAGTCTGTGTGAACTGCTCTCTATCATCTCAACAGCTTTTATTTTAAAATTAGATACAAATAACTTAATTTACTTCTCCGCTTATTTCAGAAACAATTTACATCACCATGCATGTAATTAACCTGGTTCATATTAGACAATACCTGATTTTTCATTCACGCTTACCTTGTACATCATTAAAACCACTACAGTGATAGAAAGTTGTATGCTGAACTATGGTGATTTTTTAATGTCGCAGCTCTGCCGACAGCTGTGGCCCACATGCATTGTGCTCGTGAGTTGTGTGTCTCAAACTCATGAACTAGCTACACAACGAGAGTTTTCTTTAAATTTGGATCAAACATCCATTTGGACTCAAGGATGAACTGACTGAATTTCGAAGGTCAAGGGTTCAGACAGCTGTAACCTTGTGTATGATTCATTCTTGTTAACACCATCTTTAAAAGCCTAAAAGTTCTTCTTTAGAAATTCTTTCTAAACTCATTGATGAAGTGATTTGAATTTAGTAGCCTCAGCTCAAAAGTTAAGGTCACTTTGACAAAGTGTGTTTTTGGTCCAGTAGTTAAAAATTCATAATTTATTGACTATTACAAAATTTCACAAAAAAGATTAATAGGATAAAATGAAATGATGTTATTTTATACCCAAAAGGGTGAAAAGTGAAGGCCACCATGATAACAAAATGTTCTGCAAAAAAACGCCTTGCTTGCCATTATGCAACACTTAGGAACAGAAGGTGAGACTTTGACCTCACATTTGTTCATGTTTTGAAAAGTATCTTAAAATGGTCTTAATTGTGTAAATCTTCTGTTTCCTCTGCTGCAGCATCCATATGTAAAACACTGTAGTCCAGCACAAGGCTACTGGTTTTGCTGGTATTGAGCATCAGGTTGTTGTTGTTGTTGTTAAATCATGTGACCAAGTTTTCCATCAGTCCTCTGTGCGCCTCTGTGAATATATTCTCTAAGTGAAGACAACTTGTTTCCTCAAGGAAGTTAATGACTTGATGCATATACGTCCATACAGCGATAACTCTCATTCCCCCCGCAAAAAAAAGAACTTTATGCCTTTCAATTCATTTCTTCTTTACTAAATATAAATTGTGAATCCACCCAGGCATTGCAGTAAACCTCAACTTGACTGATCCTAATGTCTAATTTATAAGCAAGTTGAATGCATATTTTTACTTTTTCCCTCTGTGGCTCATTGTCTTGAACGAGCACCTGCAGTTTGACAGATGAAGGTAAAAGAAAAGGTTGCAGACTGGCAGAGGTCCTGATTGCCAGCTGTAAATCCACCCACATGTGTGGAAGAAAGACTTAACCTTCAAGGAGCAGAGAGTCCATACATAGACTAAATTGTAGCACTTACATGCAGCATATTATGTTTTAAAATAAAACAAAGCAGAAAAAAAAAATAGAGAAAAACTTTTCTGCTATCAAACAATTTTCACTATACATTCAAATCAAATGACTCTTGTTCCTGTAATTGTGGCACTGAAGCAAATGACAGGTAACCCTTGGCAAGACCAAGCGATGATACACAGCATATTTCTGACGGAACTGAAATGTCAAGGTTCAAACCAAGGCCAAGAAAATGAAGTCCAACTTGTTGTTTAATCTGTGTGCCATACGCTGGCAAACTTTCTGACAGGATCACAGATGACATGAACTGGAAGAGTCTCACAAAATACTCCGAACCTATGTTGTGAAATCCAAAAAAAAAAAAAAAAAAAAAAAAGATCACAGTTTAGCAGTGCTGCAACACAGTATCTGGGACTGTAACACACACAGGAATGGGACTCATGGGATTCACTCCCCCTGGGCAAAAAAAAGGTTGAAGAGGGTGTAACAGTGGGAGATGACAGTGGGACGTAACAGAGGAGCACAGAGAGTAAATCCACTGGTATCAGAGGCTCTGTTACACCTGGCTGTGACACTTGCAGGGAAATGAGAAAGTCTTGTTCATTAGAAAATGTCATTCAGTTACAAAACTCTGGTTTGCTCACACCTGTTGCACCATCAAATATATTCATCAGCTGAGACATGTTTCCGTCCTCGTGAATAATGATATTTCTCACTTTCACGTATACTCACTAGTTAGCTGCAAAATGCCACCCTCGTTCTTATATGAAATGGCTGTTTTTGTCTCAAATGTACAGGCTTGCTTCACTTGGTCGCTTTAGAAATTAAAGACCAAAGCAGTGCCAACATACCAGCTGAAAAAGTCTCTGCTCTGCTCTTCTCTGCAGAGAAATGGGAAGAGAAAAGATTTTTTTTTTTTCTCTCTTCGTTTTTCACATTGAGTGACTCAATTTCACGCTCCATTGGCATATCTGGGGTGACGCGCCATGAAATCAGTCCAATTCTGGGATTTCAGAGGAACAGTATTTTGAAACCTCCGGAGATATGTGGTCATATTACTTTCTTCACCTCTGGACAGATTACACTATTATGTGACAGTTGCAAAGGTAAAACTGTGGCTGTAGTATGTTCCCCACGTTAGGGAAGTGGTTTCTAACTGAAACTATCAAACAAATCACAAATGATTCAACCAAAGGCATCAATTCATTTTTCAACCTCAATGTTCTTATCGTGCTGAAAGCTGAAATAAATAAAGGGAAAAAAAATACATTTGTAACATTTGTACTTTGTGATTTACTGAGGAAATTCACTTTGGAAAAAGGTAAAGTAATGAAATGTTTTAAAGTACTGTATGACTCACAATAGTTATAAGTGGAATGAAAGGTAAACATGAAGAACTCGGGGCTCTAAGTTTCATAAAAAAAGAAAATAAAGAAAATTAACTGTTTTTAGCCTTTTTAATCCTTCATTCATTCTGGAGGAACAGCTCCAAGCCAGCTGCATCAATTTATTTTATTAGAAAGAAATGATCTACTCACATTTGACCTTGATAGTTTATTTAACTTATTGCAGTAACCATAATGACCACAGCAACAGTTTAATACACACTCAGTTGCCAGGTTGGCAGTTTATTAAGTAAACCTATTTCAAAAGAATGAAGTCAAAAAGCAATATACCACACTTCCATCAGGGTTATAGTGTTCAGCTTTTGTTGAAACTGTTTTAAAGTTATTGATTAGGCTTTTATTTCACTGTTATATTTATGAGAATGAGGGTGGGTTTAATACTTATTATGTGTTAGTAGGAGCTTATAAATTGTCAGAATCCTCCCTCCAGAGAAAAAGGGGATTAGTCCTTTGAGACTTTTAAAACATACAAGCATCTGATGTTTGTGCAAGATATATTGGCTAATACACAGGTTTCTGTGTGATGTAAAATATCTATTATTCACACCCATTAGTATTACATTTTTCCAGTAAAAGGGTACTTTTTCAACATTGTGGGAAAGAACATCAGAAACTAGATTCAATTTCAGGCACAGAGTTACATTCAGGGAAATGAGTATCTGGACCTTAACAAGATAGGGTCTGCAGGCAGCAGGAGGGACAGACTGAAGACTAGACTGAAGACACACCGCTGAGAAAGGCTTTAGCTGAAGCTGAGGAGTGAGAGTTTGACTTTAGTGATCACCGGTTGGTGATAAGCCACAGGAAAAGACCGGTGAGTAACAGAGGAGAGCGTGCTGGAGATTGGACCCCAACATAGACAGGGAAACTGGAGGTGAGGTAAACTACACAGAGACAAACGGCAAAAATAACATAACACTGATTTAGAGATTCAAGCCATCAATCCCTTGTCAGGACAGAAAAGACAAGCTGTCAAGAAGAGGTGATTGAAGTCACTGCCTTTAAAAACACTGAGGATCAATGAGCAGCAGCTGGGTGTAATCATGGAGATGCAGACCAGCTGCAACTGTGGCCAACTTAAGGCAAACTGAGAAACTGAACCTGCAACAACTTTTATCTTTTATCTAGTTGATAATGCTGCAACAGGAAGCTTACACATGATTTACATTGCACATAACAAATTCAAAAAATCATGCTTTTAAGTAACATGAATTTGCTATTTGTTTATCTGCCATTGTGCTCAGAAACATCTCTGACTCTTTATCTATTTATTTTTTCTTTTTAGAGTTATGTTAACCTTTTCATCATGTTCGCATTGCACTGGTTGTATTTAAAGATGATGCTGGCGGTTAGGGTCAGTTTATCACTTTGGCTGCATATAATGCAAAATGTAGGTATTAAACAGCTGTACAACCAAAAGCAGTGCACAGGTGAAAGCTAAAGCACCACCACCGGATCCTCCAATAAAAATATTGACTTGTTTTCTCTCATGTGTTTCAAGTATTTGATTAAATGTCTAGTATCAAAAAGGTAGAGAATGTGTTCCTCCACCTGCTTAAGCCGAATCAGCAGCTGTTTTTCATTGTTTGATTCCTCTTTTTGTTTGTATTGTTATCTTAACAATTCAACCTCTGATTGATAAAAATTCAACTTGCAAGGAATTAAAAAAAAGATAAATAAACTCAATATATTTTTTTTTTATTCATTCAAATCCAAATGTGCCAGTGGCTGGATAATGTATCCAACTAAGTTTCATGCACAAAGAGAAGAGTGAATGTATATGTAGAAGTTCATTCTTCCTGTGTTAGCGTATCCTTCCTAAGAGTAAAGATTAAGCAGGTGGATTAAGATAAAAAGAGAGAAACATGGAGGTCCCCATGGTTTAGGGATATGAGACCAAACGTCAACCTCAACAGCTCCGGCTGAAATCCAGCTGGGAACCTTTGGTGCATCTCTCTCCTTTATTCCCTGTAATCCCTTCACTGTTGCTATAAGGCATAAAATGCCCTAAAAATATTATAAAAAGAGAAATTCAGCAAGAAGGGAGAAATGCATACATTATCTGAGGGATATGGAGAACATACTGCATAAAACTCTACAAAAAATGTCAAACTGATGATGAAGCAAATCTTTAAATTGTCAATCATTAGTGAAACCCTCCACCTCCTCTGTATTCTATGCTCTCTGTGTCAAGCTTGTTGCGGGGTCTTAAGAGTTTTCTCATTCCAGAGAGGCAGGTTTTTAGCATCCCTCTCAGGGATTTCATTCCTCTTTCGATCTCAAAACTTCGTCCCTGGAGAACGGAGCTGATCATCTGGTATTGCAGTCCACTCCCTAACTCATCTGTCCTTGGTGTAGTTGTGACAATGGCAGGCTATTCAGGTAGAATAGAGAGATTGGATTTGCTTTTTTCAAGTTGACAGACTGTAGTGGAGGTCTGTAAGCCCTTCAGGCATCAACTGGCCACAGCACAATGAGCCGATTTGGAACAGGCTTTGGTCATTTTCTGTTTTTAATAAACCAGGTTCTCTTTTTTTCATTCATGCCCATATATGTGGAGAGCAAACACTGTATGAAATGTCATTATATTAAATTGTTTTAGCTTATCATACATACATATTTCTGTCTCAATAATTACACATCACAACTCAGTTACCATAAAGTGAATTAGGGTGCAGTCATAAATAGTTTCTGAAAGTTTCTATTGCTTAAAGCAAGTTTTGATTTGATTACCACCACAAACAACGAGCAGATTGGACGAGGAAGGAAGTAAATCTAAACCTATATATTTGCAACTGGATCAGGAAATTCTGTTTTACTTCTTATCAGTGGAGAATCAGATATATGAAGGTCTATGTCTTGTGTGTGTATATGTATATATATATGTTTTTTCTTGACAAATATTATTTAACTATAATAAAATATTGTCAGGGATTCATGTGACCCAAGATTTCATTAGGATTAGGTTATATGCAGCAGCAAAACATCAGCATCACCTTTATGATTTACGTGTTTACATGCTAAAGTTTTTCTGGAATAGCTGGAATGCATAAATAGAGTCTTACATAATATTATACTGAATATTCAAAGTTGATTGGCAGGTGAATTCAATTGCTGAGTCTCATTCCGATTAGAACAGAATCAACAACCCAAAGTATTGGTGTTTAACAACCTGAGAATAAGACTGACCATCAACTATTTTGTCCAGAAGATGCATTTTGTTGCTGCAAAGATACCAGCAATGAATGTTGGCAAGAATTCATAAGTATGACCTATTTTCATGCATGTTTAATACACTGCTCGATCATCCACCATATATTTCAGGTATTTTGGTTTTATTTGTGGGATTGCTTTTGTACATACATCTATTTGATCACACTATGGGGAGAGGAGTAGAATATTTAAGATTTATCTGAATCCCTTCCTTTATTAAATATCTAATACAGCTATCTGTATGCACTGCCTACAATAGTTCTCTCTGTCCACACATAATCACACACTCACACATAACCATTCACCTGATTAACATTGCCCAGCCATAGTATGACCAGAGGTTAGTCTGGTTTATTTGTACTCCTGCAAACACTGCCTATTTGTGATTCAGGAATTCTTTATGTCTGACTGATAATTTTATTTTCTGTATTTTCACTGAATGAACTCAGTGTGTCCTTTTCTTTCATACGGTGCATATTGAGATATATATTTGTCAGTATGTCATCATATGACACTTAAAATCTGCAGGCCAAAGCATGACCTGCTTATACTTTGAACACTCATTTGGGAAAATGTGTTTTTCTGAGGGTTACAAGAGGTCAGCTGGTGAATTGATGCTCACTGTAACGTAGGAGTCTGATGCCAGTGTGTTTTTTTCCATCTTATTTGAATTAAGCAGCTGGTATTGAAATTAGCTTGTGTTACATAAACATACATACAGTCAGCCTCCAAGAAATTGCTGCGATGAGGTGAAAAGGCCAGACCACACATACTGTGGAGTTTTGCTGTCCAAAGCATGAACCACTATTCACTTGAGCCAGCTGACACTAACTACAGAAGTATAATGTCAGAATTTAAGAGGCTGACCTAATTCACTGAAGAAATTGTACGTTATTTGTTTAGTTTTTATTCTAAACTCATCAGGACAAAATATGCTAAGCTTACCAGCCAAAGTTCAAACCACAGCCCTTTGGAAATTCTCTGCATGTGCATGGAAAAACTACAGTAGACACAAGAAAGAGAAAAAGTTTAAGGTCTTTCTTTTTTTT
>JAUZTA010000001.1:9580673-9591105 GCA_034780835.1 Ctenochaetus striatus
GTTTGGCCTTTTAGTGTTTTTGTATTGCAGTATTTGTTTTTTGTCTGTGTTTGTGTGTGTGTGTGTGTGTGTGTGTGTGTTCCAACCTCAAGCCCATTGAGAGCAGCAACTATATTTTTTAGTGCAACAGTATAAAATGTTTCCTCTCTAAAGTTCCCAGTGTGATGTTGATTGTATTTAAGTGATTCTGCTTTGTTTGCTCTCTTCTCAAACTAAGGTGCTGCTGTGTGGATGTAAACACAAACATATTATACAACAAACTCGACTCTTACTTACATCCAAATGGGAATCCAACAAATACATTAAAAGAAAAATATTACATTTTTTTCGCTTCACTTCTTATGGTTTTAAATTGTACTCTTTTACTTTTTGTCCTTGAAGGTGAATATCCTCATACCTCATGTTTTGTTTTACTTGTTTTCCTGCTTTATTAGTTGATGGGCCTATGTATTTATTCTATGTGTTTTTACACGCTTTTAGTTATCAGCTTTCCTGTGCCTGTTGTGTGTATCTGTGTGTTGTTTGCTGGTGTGATTTTTTCTGCCTCTTTCCTCGTGTCACACTGATTAATTCTCAGTTTAGTTTGTGAATTTCCCCTGTGTTGTAGGATTTGCCTCAGTCTGCTCCCTCAGTTTTGTTGCCTCCTGTATGTTATTGAAGACTGCCCTTTGTTTCTGCAACCTGTCTGCCTGGTGTTCTGAGTTTGGGTCCTTTTTCTTGAACTACTTAATCTTCACATCAAGAAAACCCACAAAGTTGTTTACTGTGAAGTAATTTCCACCTTGTGAACAGTTTTTTAAATAGCTGTTTTTCATAACAACCTGTCATGTCCGTAATATCATGTATTGTTACGTAGTGCATGATAATGTGTTTCCTGATTTTCACAAATGTAAGCTAACAACAATCTAGAACTACATAATAAATAAATGTATAAATGTATAAGAATAAATGCACAGGTGGGTTGATAAGGTGCCAGCATGGCACGACCATGTTTCAATATTATTCTAACTGTTTTGAAAGTATATACAAACATATTGCATACTGTAAAAGAGTGGGCTATCGGCCTTGTCTGAGGTTTGAGCTCCCTGAGTACCTTTCTAATCGACATGTGTTGATTCCTTATCTGTTTATACACCAGCCAGCTCTGATGGATGCCCACAGGAGGAGTTATTATTGTCGACTGTTGACAAAAACACTGATATCTGCTCATAGCTACATTATGTGTTACCCTATAGGGCTAGAACGTCTTTATAGTGTCTTCTTGGTCTTTTATTCTCTGCATAATGTTTTTTTAATAATTCTTTCAACATAAATAAAAATGTAGAGAAGTAAAGAGCTTCAAAGCTTGAGGGGAAAAAAAGCCAGAAAAGACCAGTGAGAAGCTTCTCAGTAATGGCTGACTTTATCAAAAGATCAAAAAATGTAGCACATCTTCAGAGCACAGAACGAACTGATGTCTGCAGGAAAAAATGTTTCACTGAACCATCAGCGTTATTTTCTCTGAAGATGAGCCACATTTTGATCTTTTGACAAAGTGTGCCAGTACTTCATTAAAAGTGTGTATTCTGTATGTGATAGCAAAGAGGCTATATTGCTGGCGTACAATATTTACTTTGAAGATTACATTTTGTTTGAAATTCAAATGTCAAGTTGCCACACTTAACGTGGTCTTTGTATTAGAAAACAAACACAAACTAATCACAGAGACATATTATATGAAAAAGACACTTCTTTTCTATTGATGTATTGTAAAGTGCATTTAAAGTTGATTAGTTTCAGGGACCAGTCAGTTGTGTGAGTTGTAGTCTTTAAATCCCCAATGCAGGGGTTTGGCATTAATTCATATCTTTGCATCTGTTAACTACTTTTTTTAACCTGACTACACAAATAAAACATGCATTTCCAATAATAGTCATATAGTAATGGCATGAATATAAAAACACAGCTGATGTTGTTGTTGTTGCAAGAAGCTGCTTTAAATGAAGGCAAATGCAAACATGAGGGTGTAAATCTTTTAACATCACAGGCTTGCAGGCATAAAAAAAAAATGCATAAGATTAAGATGTGTGTGCTTAATTTGCTGCATCAGCTTTCCCCCTTTGTTTGTTTAAATTTCAAGTTCCTCGCTCAGCTGCATGTTGTGTTCACGCCCTCACTTTGCAGGAGCTGCATGGCCACCAGAGGAGGTGCGAGTTGACAAATGGGGAAGGAAGAAACAGCATGAGGTCATAGCAAGGTAGCGAGCTACCTCTCGCTGGGTAAATAAATAAGCCATGGGGCTGTCAGTGGTGCCGAATATTCATCACAATAATAGCCACCTTGGGGTTGGTTAAATGTTCCAAGGAAACATCAAGGTCAGTCTGTGTGCCCTAATAATGTAACAAACTTCAGAAAAAGCATAATTCGCGTCTGCATTGAGAAAGAGGCGGTGGAGGTTTAAGTGAGAAACATGTAAATGCGTGTTTGTCCATGCACCAATTTTTGCACAGTAAGTCAAAGCAATGAATCCACAGTGTGTCATTAAAACTGTTGATCCCATCCTTACACCTTTCCCGGCACCGTGACTTACATAATGACAACAAGGAAGGACTCTCGAGAGAATCTGAAGTCTCGTGTTCGTATCGCTCTCGTCACACAGCCTGCCACGATTGAACATGTAAACGTCTCCCTTGTGCCATGTGTACTGCATCCTCAGTTGCCCCCCTCTCTTTAAACTGCTCAGAGACGCAGGCGCATAGGATGAGAATAGTGTTCACTTAAAGATTATTTAAGCTAATATGCACCTGAAGTACAGTTATATTACACTAAAGGGATGTTACTTACCTGAAGCACTGCCTTGATAATGCTGGGTAACAGCATGCTTAAAGATTTATACATTCATGTACTCTATGCAGTTACATCTTTTCTAGAGTATCTATTAGGATTGCTTGGATTTTTATGCACAAATCTGAATAAATTATTCATAATAAAAAAGCTGCTGGAATTTAATATTTATTTTCTCATTCAAATATTCTGCCACAGAAACAAATGGTTGTTTGTGTGAGCATTTCATATAAACACTTTGTTCAAAAATTTTAAGAGGAGAACATTAAGATTAAATAAGGGCTTGGTCCATGAACCCTGTCACCTTTGACCGCTGCTATTGCAAGAGATGTGTGATGTTTGTAAAAAAAAAATCATGAAACAGAAGAATGATGTACAGCGAAGGAAACACCCTCAGCGCTCCTGGCATGAAAGAGGTGCTATCAATTCAATTTTCAAGTTTGAAATACTGTGATTTCCATTGAGATGGTTTGTCCAGGTGGAGAAAACAACTCAAGTAATTTCATCACATTTCTTATATGTCGAATTTTAAAAGATAGAAATCCAATGGAGGCCCAGAATTACAGCAGCGAGGGCAGTTATTAATATTTTTTGTAATTAGCACGGTTCCATAGTGTTATGAATGAAAGTAATTGCATTGGACCTTGTTCCCACCTTGGCTCTCTCTTAAATTTTATAGAAATGGAAATTCCATTATGACCTTTTAACCTTGTGCATTATTCAGGTGAGCGGTATAGCCACTATTTCTCACACAATATAGCCCAGGGCCCGGGTTTTTAGCATGTGTTGAAACCTCTGCAAGGCTCTGGAGAGTCGAGCTGGGGATTTATTACCCTTCACACACCCTTTTGGCTTCTTGAAAAATACCTCCCTTTGGATTAAATGTTAAAGACTAAGGCGCTCACATTTTGTAGGGAAACTAAATTAACCTGCGTACCCTAAAGCTCTCTTCTTCTACCGCACACTAAAAGCCAAAAAGTGCATAAAGCATAATGTTAATGTCAATGATACATATGAAGAGCAATGGCGCTTTGAAGTCACCCACACAAACACACCAACTGCTCTTTTACGTTCGGCTATATAATATTACTGTATGCACACAGTTTGCATAATAAATTTATCATACATTATGAAGTAATTACTTCTAAGAATTATGCCGTATAACATATCTTATTAGTCCCTACTTGACTCTATACTGTAGGTAGATGTGCAGCAATATGGCGCCAATGCTCTTTCCTGATTTTCCTTGAACTGATGTAATTACAACCTTTAATATAATGTCATTATCCAATTAACCTCTTGCATCTTTGTGCATGCAGCATCTTTTTGTTATTCAGTTATTTGGCCCGATTTTGTAAAGTGGCAAGCTCCTCAGTAAAAGTGCCGCTTAGTGTTAAATAATGAATTATTTGCCAACCCTTAAGCATAAAATCAAGGGGCTGCTGGTCCCTGCCTCATTTTTACTGCATATCTACCAAGCTCAGTTTTTTTTTTTGTAATCTGCTTTATCGGGTTTGATATATGGGCTTCTGTCATCTGTGTTAGGACTTAATTAAAGGTACCCTTTTTTGGAAACAAACAAAGTTATGTTTATGTTTAATATTCCCATCAAAAGCCAACCGAAGTGTGTCCCTGACAAACGTGATGAATGCCTTTTTCTTCTTAATAAAACACCTGCAAAGCTTACTTCTTCAATATTTTATGCCATGCATTTTTTACATCCATATTTTTTAGCTTTGCAGAGTTCTTTTTCCTTGCCTTTGATAGAAAGTTGTAACATTATTTTGCACTTTGCTGCACTCAATGAATGCAATAGCACAAAAGCAGCAGGAAGGTTGTGCATTGGCATGGCCCACTTCTTCTGTGCGTTTTTGATAAAAAGAAAGTGTGGATCCCTTTTTAACAACATTAATCAAAAGATGCTAATAAGGGTCAATGAACAGAGTATCTTTTTCCCTTTCAGTTATTTTCATGTGTATAACATTAGTATTAGTATTTTATATATATTATATATACATGAGGCTAATTTGACACATCAAATGTTGTTTTCTTCTTCCATTCAGTTGTGAGTATTCTAACAGAGACAAAAGACAACAGATTCATAAATATTGAAAAACAGTTTTGGCCCCAGAAAGAAGAATAATTAAATGATTTAAACATAGTTGTTGAATGATTTCCATGTCGTTGATGTCCCCACACTGCTGCATGACACAGGAGAACACGGTTGTAACCAAATTAAACCCTTTAATCTAGAACTTTCCAGCCGAGAAATGCGTATGACTCTAGCTCATTACTAAATCACAACAGTGCAATCGGGCTCTTATTATTTTGGGAACCTGTTTTTTCTTTGGGCCTCCTGCAGTCTACTGAGTGGTTTAAATAAACAGGTTTAGACTGTGATTTGTCAGTTCTCAGTATGTTCAGCTGATAATCTGTGATTGAGATCCATTAAAACAAACCCTAGACCAGCCTTCTAAGAATATTTTCAGTTTTAAGAATAGCTCTTGAATCTGGCTTATAGGTATACAGTATATGTAGTATGAGCATTATTGTGCATTTGACACCCAAACAAGAACCTGTTCCTGTTTAAATCTGCACAGATTTTGATGAAAAGCTTTCAGTTTCTTTGATTAAAGGTTGGTGATTTCTTATGTTCATATTTTGCAGTTGCTCAGACCTTTATTTGCTTTCTGCTCATTCATTTATCAGTCTGGTTGAAGTGTTTTACAGTGTTTTGTTCTCCAAATAGGACACATTACTTTTTTTCAGTAAACTCTCTATACAATATAAATTCTATTTGCACAGGGGATTTTTTACGACCTAAAAGCTAAAAGACCAATTTAAGATAAAGAGTAGTCCTTTTAGCCATCTGACTGTACTGAATGAAACGTATGTGGCAAGAATTTTTTTTTTAATATGTGAAGTAACCTCAAGCAAAATTAAACTAATCGAATAGGTCATGACAGGGTTGCCCTTTATGGCACAGTCTGTTGAACAATCAATCAGACAGTTATACTGTCAAAAACTCATTTTTCAAGTATTTGAAGATGAAGATTTAGCTCAACAGCCTGACAGCAAATATGAACCTTTGTTTCAAATCACCCTCTGGAAAAACTAGTGGTTATTTAACAGGAAGGATGTACAGTATGCCTTATTTGTATTCATCTGCGAGCATAACGTGTATCTTGTTCAGTAAACAAGTGCTGTTAATGTAAAACATCAAAGCGAAAGCAGCATGCAGTTGCAGACTGTGGGTGAGAAACCTGGTGTAATGTTTGCAGCCACAGTGGGGTGTGATTCCAACAAGGCTCTGTTCACGGCTACTGAAGCTTAAGCCTGCAGTTTTGCCAGAGGTGACTGACGGTTTTAAGAGAAAGATAGAAAGAAAAATATGTCATTCACAGCACAGACTCCACTAGAATAACCTGATGGGCAGATATGACATTTGTGCAGTCTAGCAGGCCACCACAGAATGCTACTTGTTCAGATTCTGTTTCATACATCGTATGTAAGTATCCATCTTTGATGTTGTCTCAACAGTGCGTTGCTGATGGCTTTAATGAATGAATAAAACATCTCAAGGCATGTTGGCTCCTGTGTTTCATTGTGGTTTTCCCTCTTTGGTTACTCAAAAAAAAGGCAGTTTGGGGAGCAGCTATATTTACCGTATCTCTCATGTTTTGAAGTTATTGGTACACAAGCCTAGGGACAAACACAAAGCAATCCCATTTTTCATTCAGACAAGAACTCTTTGTTTGGCCTTGGCTTTATAAAATCCCCTCAGTGCTCAATTGCATTGAACATCTTCAACGTCTTCTTAGTTTACAGAAAGCACGCTGACACTCTGAACCTAATAATTGACTTTGATAACAAGCTAGAAGTCTTGTGTGTGTTCTTTTATTGATGTTGAATATTAATGCACCAGAGATATATGCTGCTCTGACAGGAACCCACATGCCTGTAAAAAATACAGAGCAGAGTGCAAAAACACAACTCCTTCTCAGATTGATGAAATCTGGCCCAGATTGCTGCATTGAGGAACCAAGCAAGCGAAGGGGTCGTCTGGAGGATGGAAGCTTTGTCTTGATGTTTTTTTCCGCTGAGTGCAACCATTTTTTAACTTTACAGAGCAGATGCTGTGATTCACACATGTGTTTCAGTGCCCAGGTGTGAATCATAATATAAAACATTCTCACATTTGGCTCATTGAGCATGTAATGAAAGCACACATAACAGCTGACTTCTTCTTTTTTTCGGCTCTAAATTCACACAAATGTAGACTGCAGATGCTATATCACAATTATATAGAGGGTGCAATTCTGACTTGTTACTTTAATGAACACACAGGCAGATTAATATGGTACGCTCCAATTTCCAGAGGGGGAAGGCAAACTATTCATTTATTTATCTTTTAATTAATTTGTTTGTTTGTGATTTATCAGCCTGGGCCTGTGGAATCATTGTATTGCTCAAACAGGTTTTTGATGAGCGTTCTGTGGGGAAAATTGGGAGCAAAATAATAGATTTAATCACAGGAGCCTGTCTCCTCATTGGCAAAGGTAAGCTGGTTAACAACCTACTGCATAACTCCGCATACACTTAACAGTACCTGTGTATTATAATGTTACATGTATATCAAGTATTTCCTCTTATGTGTGCGTTGAGTTCCTAAGCTGTAAAAGCAGACTGCCATGCGCATATGTGTGTGTGTGTGAGTCTAAGATGTAATGAAACTGGAACCATCAAAGAACTGAGTAACAGGCGTCCAAGCCGCCATGATGTCAGGCTTCATTGCATCATGTCAATTTTAGCAATTCTGCAAATCCAATTTCAATTAAAAAGGCTGTAATACAGCTAATGCCGGCTGGTTACCTGACGTGTGTCTCTCAGAAACAAGAGAGTGAGAGACAAGACGTGGGGGCGGTGTTGGTGCAGTGACAGAACTGGATGAATTGTGCCTGTTGAAAGCAGGTGAAATTGTTTCTCAGAGCACAAAATGTGCAGGTAGTGCTTTTATCTCAATCCTGCATTGTACAGCTGTTTTTTTCTGTAAAGCTATATTAGATCTGGATTACATACATGATATCTGATTAGATTTTTTTTTTTTTTTTATCTCAAGTAGAGGGAGTGTGCTCCTGACAGAGATACATGTTACAACAAAGAGCTAGGAATAGATGGAGGAAAGGTGCACAGATGACAGGAAGTGAGTGATGTGAGGCTGCTGCTTACTTGTTGAATCTAAATGCGTGATACCTGATGATTTAGGTCTCAAGTGGGCACAAAGCTGCAATTTGCTTTTCAGCTTTTAGAAAAGACTCTTATATCATTGCCTTGGAAGCAACAAAGCAGGCAACTGAATGATTATCTAATCCACAAGGGGGGAGTGCATTTCATGGAAGAGGCCAAAATACCTACATTTAAGATGCATAAAAAGACATAAATGTCTGTAGTCAAAGTGACAGTCTAATGTTAATGCTTGTTTAACACTAACAGGACTTTCGACTCGATGCAAATTAATTGAGATTTAAATTTCAGGTTTTCAAATTCTTAACCACAAGTGCGATAATGAATACCAACGTGGCGCTTCGGTTAAGCTACAATAAGGTCAGACCATGTTATCCATAGAAAAATGTGTTTGCCATGTTTTGGAATCAGCTCAAATTACATGACTCCATCCATATCATGTCTCCTTCAGCTGTGCTTCAATCTAAATGCCAATATTAGCATGCTAACATGAACAGTAACAACTGCATGCTGTTATTTAGCATATTAGCATTCTAAACATTCACAGTTTTCTACCTTCTGATAGTGGCACTGTAAATGAAACTGTCTGAAGTGAATAATTATTCAGCAAAATTGTCCAAGTCAACTGTTGCAGATTTCAAATCTTTGTTGCGCTGGATATAATAAATAACATAACATTAGTGAGTTTGCATGCTCACACATGAACTATAAACATCAAAATATGAACTATTACCCTTTAGCTTATCAGGACATCAGAAAATGATGTGCTTCAAACTGACAAAGGCCAGTTTTTCTTTGTCTATTTTTCAAAAGGAAATAATTTCTTTCAGTTTTTTTGCTAATTAAGAAGAGAATCCAAAAATGAATTTTAACAAAAAATCCAAGGAAGGAAGAAACATCAATTGCTTATGGGAAGGCAGTCAACAAAGAGTCTCTCTCTGAACCAAAACTTGAATGAATAAATGGATCCGCATTGTCTTTCCAAGATGAAAAAGCCCTCCACAATGAGAGCAGACTCAGAAGAGATGCAGATGTGGCTCATTTTCATTAAGTCTAAGCTCTGGCTAATGTTTAGCCAGTTAGGTCTCGACTCAAAAAAGTTCTCTGTTTCTATGAGCCACTGACAACATTGAAAATTACTATTACGATAAACTGAGGCCACATTCTAAATCACATATTTTTCTTTTAGTCTTCTTTATACACACTGCAGCTGCCCTCACACATGAAGCAATACAACCTAGATACACCCTTTTGTCATCAGATTGCACCTTGAACTTTGACTGTCTCGCTCATACATGTTTTGTTGTAGTTGCAGCAGTTTGTTGAAGTAGTAACATTTATATAGTCATATATATATATATAGGATTTCTTTACATAGAGCCAAAGGCAGATCTACTTTTTAAATCAAAACACAAATTGCTAGAAGTATCACAGATAGGGATTTACACTGAATCGTAGCCTTTATGGGAGTTGGTGTGCATAACACAAGCAAGTGAACACATCTACTTAATGACCACAATGATGCAGAAAGCATCTCTTTGTTTGGAAAACCATTCACAGGAAACATAAATTAGGAGTAATGTCATTCAAATCTACCAGTGTAGTTTCATCACCAACTGGAAGACCTTCAGAAATATCACACACACACACACAAACACATAACCAAACAAACAAACAAATGGACTAACAAATGAATGACCACAGCTGTTGTTGAATGTTCAATTGAGCAGTAATAACACATCAATTTGTACTTGTGCTTGCACTTTCATAAAAGACTGTGAGGGCAGGCAGGTTTCAGTTAACAGCTTCAATCAGCAGGACATGAAATGCGAGGGTGCGCGGCCAGCAGGCAGAAGGTGGACGGCACTAATTGCACAAGGAACGTAAGAAACAATGAGGTTTTTGTTCTGTGCTGTTTCCTCCGTGTGTCTAGGAAAGAAACACTGTGTGTGCAAATATCTAGAGCAAAGTGGATCAGATGGGAGACTACAAAAGTAACACATGTTCATTTACCTCAATACATTTCACATAACAGATATGTCATATGTCACATATGAGATCCAGCATCTGATTTTTTGCGCTGAACCCATTCCTAATGATAACAATAAGAATAAGTAAGAGGTCTAAGGATTATTGGCAGGTTACCGGGATATTTTGTCTGCAAAAGCAAATTACTGTTGAGCAGATTACTGTTGAGTTTTACACGTTATTTTTTTGATGCCTTTATCACCACAAATGATGTGTCAATCACCCTCTTTATTCCACAACAGCAGCTGAAGTTTCAGTGCTGAACACCTGAAAACTTCAGAAAATAAAACGATCTACAATAAATTTGATTTTTTTTTTTTTTTTTTTTTTTTTTTTT
>JAUZTA010000001.1:9692608-9702856 GCA_034780835.1 Ctenochaetus striatus
GACTGCGGCGTTGCCGAAGTAACGTTAATTGCAAGGAAAACTCAGTGAACAAATGAACGCAAAATGGATGTTGCTGAGAACCCAGGTAGAAAAAAAATCGTGGCAGATAATTATGATTTCAGTTCAAAGTTAAAAAATCCAGATTCATATTTTTTCCTGAATCGTGCAGGCCTATTATAGATATGCAGTGCTCGGGGATTTATCGGGGATTTATCGTGCATTTATTGTTATCGAGGTAAAACTGCCCAATTTATCGTGATATTGATTTGAGGTCATATCGCCCAACCCTAATTTGAGGTATATTTACCCACACCTAAATAGAATCTGCATGCCCTGTTAAACACAGCATTAACACAAGAATAACTTTTGTAACCCCAGACAGCAGCAGCATATGTCAAAATAGGCAGGACCAAGGATTCAAACAGTTTTGTATAGCATTTAAAGGGAAAACCACCCAAAGATTTGAATTTAGCTATGATTGAACCTAGGGCTCTGTTTGCATGCAGTGCTAAATGCTTAACAGTTTCATTATAATCTAGAAATTCTGTTAACGTCAAACCCAGGTATTTATACTCTTTAGCTGTTTCCAAAGAAAACAGGCCGCAGGAGAAACTAAACTCAGACATGGGCATTGATGGATTTCTAAAATGCACCACCTTGGTTTTTTCTGGATTCACGTTCAATTTCCAGGCCTGACACCAGCTATGAGTGACATTGAGCATCTCCTGAAGCTCCTCCTCAGTTTCAGAAATCAAAACAATGTCATCTGCATATAACAGTATGGATATTTTTTCATCATCAATAGAAACACCTTTGCCCAGGGCCTTAATGCCAAAGACAGATCATTTATATACATGGCAAACAGGATAGGAGATAAAAGGCACCCTTGTTTAACTCCAATATCGACTGGGAACCAATCTGTGAGACATCCATTAACCCGAACACAGCATTTGACGTTCTCATACAAGGCAATAAGATAATTCAAAATATTGCCATGTAAGCCTAATGCAGACAGCTTATTCCAGAGCATGTTTCGGTCTATATGGTCAAAAGCTTTTGAAAAATCCACAAAGGAACAAAAAGTAGCTTTCTTCAGCTTTTTCCTTGTGTCTATAATTGTAGTTAAGGTAGCAATATTATTAAGGCAGCTCAGTTTCTTTCTAAACCCATTTTGCTCATCTGCTATAATATCATTAGCCTCTGCCCATTCTGCAATATGATTATACAGCACGGAACAAAACAGCTTATATACAGAAGATGTTAAGGTAATTCCCCGGTAGTTAAGAGGTATTCTGTTATCTTTTGCCCCAGCTTTAGGGACCGGGTTAATAATACCATATTTCCAGAGCTCTGGCACCACACCATTTGAAAAACAATAATTAAAAAACCTATATAAAGTATACAGCGTGTTACCGTTTTTTAATACATCAACTGGCACCCCATCATATCCATAAGCTTTACCTTTCTTAGCTGCTTACAAAACCCCTATAACCTCGCGCTCTGTTATCTGCTGGTTCAGGAAGGAATCCTGGTTGTTATGTGCATATGTAACTCTAACTCTAACTGTGGTACAGGAGTCATTGTGGTTGTTAGATCGAAACAAGCTAGCAAACTCACTTCTCCAGAACTTTAGTACAGCACTTAAAAAAATACTGAGACCTTTTATTGCAAAATCTACAAATTTTCATCCTTATAAGATGTTTCTTAGATGCTAGTCTCCTGCAGCTACCAATCAAGCCATCTTTGACACAGGCTACAATACTGTAGCTACAGCAAAAGATAAAGAAGTATTTGCTGCTTCTATTCAAGCTTTCACCCTTAAGCTGGAAGACTTGTCAGTCTTCTATTAGCCTAGAAGAGTTTCAACTGCATTTAATTTTGCCTCATTGTGTTGTACAATGAAAATTAAATTATGTTAAGTCTTGTAAGAAAAAAGAAGGAAAAAGTAACGACTTAACGTTACCTCAGCTGGATATCCTCTGTGTCGGTCATGTCGTCCGTGTTTTAGTGGTTTTCTTGTTCGTTTTTTAATCTCTGTTCTTTGGAAATTCTTCCTCAAGCAAAGTTCACAAGTTGGGATTGGCGTATCTGATTTTGAACATTAAAAAAAAATGTCAATAAACCAATATTTTTCACTTGTTACCATAGCAACCGTACACTCTTAAATCAACGGTGCGAAATCACGTCGCTCAATTAGCGCGAGATTTTGTATTTAGCTAGTCACTTTAAGTAATCCTAAAGTAAGCTACATTTTTAGTTTTCAGATCCCATTAAAGTGAGAAATAAGGAAATGAGAGTTTTAATAGAAGCAGAAGACCATTTCTACTATCACTTGTACTTCTTGTTATTTTTTTGTGACTGAACATCAAAACTTCAGGTATTTCTTGACCCTTTTCTGTGGTGTTTGTCATGTTGACTGAGCTGTGATCAAGCTAATCGTTAGCAACCGTTAGCAGCCGTGAAAAGAAACGAAAGGTAACTAACATTAGAGTTATGTACTGAGTATTTTTTTTAATAAGTAAGTTCAAATTTGATATAGCTTTACTGAAGTTTTCGATTTCATGCCACTGTATGTTTTATATACTACAAATAAGTGGGAGATATTGTGAATACAACTAAATGTGACTTAGATTTAATATTGAAAACATGATCGAGTTTATGAAACGATTCTCTTTTGGTAATTCAGCTACCAGACTTGTTTATGTGATACCATTTACTACAGTAAAACGTAGTTAGAATGAAATGACACTTTAAAAATACATATAATGTGAAGGGCTTATTTATTCGGATAATGGGATACTTTATGGGATAATTTATGGCAGGAACTTCTATTGCAGTACTGTTACTTTTATTTACTGCTATTTTCTACTTAGAGTTGTGGGTCAGCCCTGTCACTTAAAAAAACATCAAGCAGGCAGCCACTACAGTCACTAGATGCAATACAAAAGACAAAACACGGAAGAGAACAAGAGATAAAAACTCAAAAAAAAGAACATTGTCAAATAATTATCGTGTCAAAAGACTCACTGAAATTGCTTTCAAGTGTAAAAATAAATTGAACTCATATTGTGATTTACAGTTTCATGTTTATTAAAGTAGGACGGATTTACAGTTTGTACACCCCTTCCACATTGGCATTGATTTAGAAAGCAACAAACAAGTACAAATGCAATATATACATACCAGTATACATAGATTTATAAAATACAATAGCATTTCACACAACTGAACTTTATTTTTTTTTTAATTATTTGAAGCCATGGTTAGGAGGCCTTTAGCAAGCTACACTTATACTGTTCAGACAGAAACATGTTGTGCATAAGCTGTGAATTTCTGTCAAGGAAAAGTGAGTCAGTCAAGCCCACAGTATCTACGATATTCAGTTCTCTATGTTAGAAAAATAGTCCCATGTTTGCACAGAGTTCCCTACAGAAATGGGTTGCACTTACAGAAGGCTAGCATCAACAGCACAGGCACCAAAGAAACAAGCGAAAACCCAGTGATGTGTTGGAGAAAATTGGACAATTGGAACTAAGTTAAAAATAAATGGACAATTAAAAATAAACTACTGAGAAGATACATTGTGACACTGTGATTTTGATTTTTGCTTCTATTTTGACAAACAATTGCAATTCTTAAATATGACAATGTTGTTTAGTTTTGTCAGAATTTTTTGCCCATTTCTCCATTATGTAATTAGCGCATCATCTAGAACCTTAAAAAAAATCGTTCAAATTGAAACAGTGTAACATAAACCACTTTTTAGCAAAGAAAATCCTCCAGCAGACATTATTGGTACAGGCCCCTGATTTTGACTGCTGTATAATTTAGCGACACAAACATTATATACGTGTGTAATTAGTTATGTTCCTTAGGGGAAAAAATATTAATGAGGTCCAATCTTCACTTTGTTATCCGACAAGTAAACAGCCATGGGAAAGCACTTTTGGACAAAGCAGTGTTTTCTGATGTCAAATTCAGAGTTTCAGGGCTTCATTATGATGGTGTATGGTCATAGGGGAGTAAGTGTGTGCAGATGAAACCGTTATTTCTGTAACCTCAGCACTCTGGAGGAATATGTTTATGAAAGTTGAGATGTATCAAAAAAATAAAGGTTTAAGTTTCATGTTGCATCATGCATGATGTGACAAGCATTTTTTAAAATGGTAATGTCATTAAGAATATGGAAGAAATCCTCTTTGTTAGCTTTTGCCACTGCAGGTTCAAGGAAAATTGCACACATCATCAAAGTGTATTTTTTTTTAGGATTTCTAGGGGTAAAGAAAATTAACATCACAATGCCAATGACATTTTTTTCTTTTTAACAATGTTCCTTTTATGTTTTTGGATTATGTTGTGTTGATAAAGAAAAAAAAGTTAAACCAGGGCTGGAGGATCCATACAGCTTCATATGGCTTTTTACCATTAATTAAAAATTATTTTTAGAGAAATTAGTAGAATAAGAATAGAATAGAAAAAATACCATAGTCATGCTATTGTGTGATTATCTTAAACAAAGAAGTAACGGAAACCATGTTTCAAACATTTAAGATGTGACTAAAAGAACTTGAGTAGCCACATACGGTGATAATGTGAATTGCAGTTTTATCTACCATCTAAAGCACTTCTGAAAATGGACATTTTTTGTTTGAAACAAATAACCTTCTTGCTTATACCAAAGAATAAATAATCTATGTGGCTATCCTAAATATTACTTAAGTTTGCCACTTGAACATTTTGACCTCTGACATCTGAGTTGTAAAGAAGGATTAAAATGACCTGTATTTATAATCACTTTACAGACTATGGCCAAACAAACAAAAATGATCTATGATGGTATGTGGGCACTGAAGATCCCTCTCAATTTATTTCATTTGTTACTCAAAAACAGACAGAATTTATAAGACTTGATTTCACATGATTTGATGATATTCTGCATATCTGCCACTTACATGTTCGTCACAACATTTGCTGTCAATGTATTTACTGACATTCTCATTAAAGATTGTTTTTCATTCTGCAAGGTTCACAAGGTCAGTTTAAGTGTCAATTTCTCAGTTAAGCCTGTTGATGACTATGGAACATTGTAAGTATTTCACACTGACTTTGCTCCACAGACAACACTGAGACAAAGTCTCAAACCTGGATCACAGGAAATACAAATCTGTGGCTGGGTCACCAGCTGAAATACTGTAAATATAGCATCCACTGCCTTTATGGCTGAGGGGAAAACATAGCAGTAGTGCAAAGAGATCTCAGAGAAAAAAAGACAGACTTATAAGACTCTTTCCAACAGTACTGATGAAACATAGTATTTCACATTATACCCAACAATGCAATGTGCAAGTTAGGGCAATATCATACAACATCCATGTGAGGTGATTTGACCAGAACCATAAGAGTGGTAATACTATGCATGCTTCAGAAATATTTGCAACAAGTTTCAAATATTGTGTGTTCTTTAGTTCAAGCACGTTCTCAAGTTCAGATTTAAAACTGTTTAAGCAAAGACAATAACTGCTCAAGCACTGAACCCACAGATAAGCACAGGAACCTGTCTTTGTGTAATTTTTTTGTTTAAATGGATTAAAGGGCCAGGTGAACTTAGTTGTTATTTGTATTTCTATAAAAAAAAAAAACTTGCAGTCTGAAAGTGTGCTTTAATTGCGGCACAGGTATAAACAGATTTAATCAACTTTTCCTTCTTTTCACTCTCACACATACAAGCTTTCAAAGCTTTCTTGGTGTTTCTCAGCAACTCCATAGCAGATTCTACTATGGAAATGGGTGTTCTGTGCTTATTGTTACCCCAGCAGTCCTCAACGACCCAAAAAACTCGGCACATCGTGCTTTAGGCCCATTTCCAGACCAAATCAGGCTTTGCAATGCTCACCATAAGTTTGCTCCACAGTGTGAGAGTGTCCGCCTATTTGCTTACACAAAATAATGTCTTTGTTCTCCCTCATGGAAGGATCTTTCAGCTCTGCTTGATCTGATAGGCCAATCAACTGATGGTCACCGTAGCGAGACGTTGAGTTGCACTCTCAAAGTGTTGACTTTGCTATAACTGTACTTGTTGAATCTCATGCAGTTCCCAACTTATATTGTCACCGCAATGCCTGATTTGGTCTCAATGGGGCCATAGATGGACGTCTTTGATCACGCATCACATGAAAGTTTGAGGGGTCAAGTCTCACGTATGGTTACTGCTCTTAGTGAATTGTCTCTTAGTGGGAGAGTCTCTTACTCTCTGGGCAACACAGTGAATATGGACAGGCACTCCACCCGGCAGACACACCACATCAGGCTCACTGAAGGTGTTGTGGCACAGGTGGCATCCCTTCTTTTCAGACACGAAGATAGGTTTCTTCCGCTCTTTCAGCTGTGGAGAAAGTACAATTAATTAGATTAACAACAACAACTAAATGCTGTAATGAGTTCAAGGGGGGAAAAAAAACAAGAGACTTTATAATGCCTGAGAAAACAGAATAATCAATTATACAGACAAGAGAGTGTTTACCCCCTAAGCATATTAATACTTAAACAATAATAATAGTAATAATACAAATTCAAATATTTGTTCCTTTTTAGAACTGTAATTTTAGGGGGTAATTGACATTTCTCTAATTTGTTTGGTCCTTAAATCCACTGACCCATAAACTAAATTCCACGTTAGACAGGGGACATGTTTAGTTCATGTGACAAGATAAAAGATGAAAAAATTTATAGTATGATACAATCAGATCTTATTCAGTGGGGTAATCTGCAAGGAGACACACACAGATAGCGGGGAGAGGAGAATGATGACTGAAAAGGTCACCCAAAAGCAGGTTTATATCCATAATTTCAGTGAGTCAGACTAATAACACCAAAACCTTTGACTTTTTTTAGTGATGGCCTCGTAGGATTCAGAAAGATTTAAAGCAAACAATAGCACATTGAATAATTTTAATCAATGAAAAGACATTAATTTCATTGGAGACAAGAATACAAATTAATTTTTGTCATTATTATTATTAGAATTATTATTGCCGGTCACAAAAGAAGAGGTCATAATCTAATAAGTGAAAATGCCATACCCAAGCCCAAACAGCATTCAGAGGAACAAGTATTTACTTATTTAACTCATTGGCACATTTTTGTATAATGTTGTGTTTCTCACCCTGTCATGCAGCAGTTGTAGGTTTTCAGAGTAGGACAACCCCAAAGCAATCTGCGATGTTCGGCAGCCGTGCATGCTGGCCCTGATGGCCCGACCCAGGAAGGGACGCAGCAGCTGCAGTGACCAACCATCGGGAAGCATGCGCAGGACGCGGACTGCATCAAACACCTCGCCGTGTCGATTCAGAAGGTCCACCGCCGCCATCTCCAGTTCTCCAGTGCCACCTCCTGCTGCTGTCTGGTTCCCATCTAGATACACCCCCAAGAGCAGGTGAAATAAGTGCTGTCGGTAAGCAGAATCCCGACAAGACGAGGCCCACGTACAGAAGGCCTCAGCAGATGGGAAGTCTCTGAGCTCATGCACCAGTATGTGCAGGGCTTTATCATGCTCTTCCAGTTTTCCATGTAGTGTTGCACGTTCTAGCAGCAGTTGTTCACAGTTCTCTGTCTTACCTAAACAGAGCAAGACAAACATTAAGGATCAAAACCCACATATTGATCTCTCTAGCCACTTTTAAAACAAAGTCAGAAAGTCTTAAATCCAGAGAAATAACAAAATATAAGTATTAGTTATTAGTTTTTCTCACCTAAAAGATATTGTACACGGTATAGGTTGGACTCCCTGAGCAGGCCTTGGAGCCTCTCTCTAGCTCTCGTGAGCTTTTCCTCGTCTCTTGGAGACTCTGACAGACATGACAAGACTCTCTCCACATACACAACAGCCAGGTGTGTGTGGAACTTCTCCTTCTGTGTTCATTAACATGGAAGAAAAAAAAATCAAAATTATACAACTTTTCATTAGGAACGGTCCTTCTAAAACATTCACACATTTCTTAAATACTTACACTTACTAAAGATAATACTGTTGTATATTTTTTATTACTTCTACACTGAACCACATGTCTCATGTGACCTGTTTCATATGTGGTCATAATGAGACGGTTGAATGTAAATGCATGTCAAAGAAATGCACTTCAGTACTTTTGGAGAACTGATACTGCAGGGGATTTCCACTCATTCTGCAGTCTTCCCCACAGGAAGGTTAGGGCCATTTCAGACCAAATCAGGCGTTGCGGTGATTACAGCAAGTCTCAAGCGGGAGTGTTGGCCCAGTTTACAAATGCAGTTAACATCTTTTTACTCCCTTGTGGTAGGGTTGTTCAGCTCTTCTCAGTCTGATCAGCTCAGCGGTTACAGCAGGGTGACATCAGGTTGCATTCTCTAAAAGCTGACTTTGCTTCAACTTTCCACCGTTGCCTTTTGCCTTTTGGGTTTTTTTTGGTTTTATTCCCTGAAATCTTTACGATCCGCATTGCCAAAGCCTGAACAGACTACCCACATTTAAATGAATGGGCGAAATGGGTTTTCACCTCGACGCCTGGTTTGTTCTTAATGAAGCCTTAGTGTCTGGATCAGCTACAAAACAGCATCACTGATTTTGTGTGTGGCAAAACACTTAGGGCCTCCAGATGTGTCTCACCACAAGGTCACTCTGTCACATTTATCACTGACAGATGATTTTGTCCTTTACTGTACCTGTATTTTTCTCTCCAGAACTAGGTGTTCCAAGTAGAGAAGCAAAGGTTGGCTTCGCTTTCCCAGGTATGTGATGACGTCATCAGGGTTCAGTTCTGACAGATCTTTACTTACAGGCCTCTTAGTAAAGATGTGGACACCTATCTATGGAAAAAAAAAGAAAAGCTAGGTTAAAACAGAGCTAAAGCTAAAACATGTTAAAATGAAGCAAATAAATCCAACATGCAAGATAAAACTTAAAACAGACCCAGTCTCACAAGCAAAACATCGACATTGAGACGAGACATTTAAAAATATCACATTTTATTCAATTTGCTGTTTAAATTCAGGTTAAGTAATGTTCAAATTTATCTTAATTCAACTGATCTGATAATTCAACCAATAAAATCATGCTGCAATCTTTTGATACAAGCTTTCTCCTTAATTTGTCTAGTAATTAAATTTTAGATAAAATTTAAAAAAAAAATGCAACTAGTTAACATTACTGTTAAAATAGTTTAAAACTCAGCTTGATGACCAGCACAATCTTCATCTGAAAGCACTGTTACATTTTTAGGTCATTTAAGGTCCTGGTAACCTACGGTGGGATCCTTCTGCAAGGCCCAGTCTGCATACTTCCACACAAGGTCCAGATTAGAGCAGGAGCAGAGAAAATCCACAATGTACTCAAAGAGGTCAGATCTTGTGGAGTCCTGTAGATCCCCATCTACCACACGGATCCACAGCTGTCAGAAGATAAAGAAAAAACATTAAATTTCTAAACATGATAGGGTTTATTTCTCTGTAAGAACAATGATATACTAATTTTAGGTGTGCATACCTGGAGCGCTGCTGAATCCTGACCATTATAATGATAGAGCAGCCCAAGTGCAAAATATCTA
Source organism: Ctenochaetus striatus (assembly GCA_034780835.1). Taxonomy (NCBI): domain Eukaryota; kingdom Metazoa; phylum Chordata; class Actinopteri; order Acanthuriformes; family Acanthuridae; genus Ctenochaetus; species Ctenochaetus striatus. The sequence goes on from JAUZTA010000001.1 coordinate 9,702,187, forward strand.
AGGGAGGGGAAAACAGATAAGGAATAAGGAAACATCTCTCACTAATATTTAAACTGAACTCACCAAACTGGACACAGCACAGAAGATTTTCTTGGATAGAATGTAACAGCAATGTGTAAGGGGAAGTATAAAACTCTCTCTTAGTCAGTCCTTCTTGTAATTTTGAAATTTTGTGACAGCAATAGTTAATGACAATTATTCCCGCAGTGTTCTTAAGTGTGTTAATTTTTCTGGTAATCAAATTGAGACTAAGAATTTACCATTACTATTCTTTATCAAACCATTAAACCAAACACAAACACTGAAAGATATAATTTAACATGTCCGGAGTACAGCCACAATTTCAAAATGTGTTTAAGATAAACTGTATTTGTGTGTCCATTTCAATGGTAGCACTTTTACACATGTCTGTAATATGTCTGTGTATTAAAATACAAACCAAAAATGATAATATACACACTTGTTGTATTTCTCCAGCCATGGAACGCTGTCTGCTAATAGGCAGGCATTGTCTGAAGCTAGCAGGTCTAGAAGGCTGTCATGATCCTGCTCAGCATACAGCTTTAACAGTGCAGTGTCCACGTCCTCTCGACAGCCATTGGCCACCTCTGTGCTTCGTACCTGTGTGTGTGTTTGTGAAGATTAAGAGCAACAGTATGTACCACATAAG
>JAUZTA010000001.1:9732434-9753702 GCA_034780835.1 Ctenochaetus striatus
CTTGTCATAATGATTGAATATTTTCGGTGTGGGCTATTTACTTAATGCTTTATTAAATATTAAGATGTTTAGAAGTCATGCATAACAAAAAGGTGATTTTTACGGTGCATTTGTCCTTTAATCAACTAATATCTGTCACATGGGTCTATCATATTAATTTGGTATATTTTGTATAACTGCTCATCTGCAATTTTGGAACTGGTCTGGTAATATTTGTTATAAAGTGTGTTAAATTAGCAGATTACATGAATTGTAAAGCTATGCTTAAGTTATAAATGTTGCAAGAGTAATACTCTCCACTTAAATCTCTGGATGTTTAACGCAACAAAATCATACTAGGTGAGTCCCTTCAGTTGGCAGAGACATTGGTAATGACCATGGATACTTATTTTGGTCTATCAAGACCAAGCCATGTTTAAATAAATGGCATTAAAGCCATTTCCCAAGTTTCAGTTATCACACAGTCATGAAGACTGTATACAATCTACTTCTACAAATTACAATACACTTCCCACTTCTTTTAAGAGTCACCTTGTAGTGAGTGCTTTGTAAAAGTCATTGTTGCACATTATTACAGTAATAACAAATTAAATGAGTTAATAATAAAGGCAAGTCTAATACCTTCTGTTGAAACAGAAAGCAGTTTGCGCTGATCAATTTTGAAAGCACAACAGCCAATGAATACATGGATGGATTAACGCTCTGCTGTCCAACAAAGCACTAAACTTCGTCACTAAACATTATTCTGTCTGTACTTCCGAATGCACGGCTTAAGGCAACTAAAACCTCTGTCTAGACAAACATTTTGTTATCTATAATAGAACTTTTAGCCAGTATGAAGAATTTCTCTTTAAGTAGTTGGTATTCAGTGTTCTATGAACTGATGTTTCACTCAAAACAATGGAATAAATAAGCTAGACATTGAAAGCCAAACTGAGTAGGAACCTCAGTGAGGCACTTCCCACCTATTGAGCTGTGTTATGATTCTCTTGACCTATCTATATGTTAATGTTGCTAACATAGGGGTAAAGGGATACTTGATGAGAGAGCACCTCATGTCATCGTGAATACCATGAACAAACCCAAGACACATGGCCAATAATGGTTGATGTTTGAGGGGGTTGTAAACAATGAATTGGTGCTTTGTGATGCGTCACAGGATGAGTTTTGGGGCTCTGCTAGAACTCAGGCATCAATCTCACCGTATCCTCCTCTTGTCTCTGAAAGCTGTCAGATGATCAGGGAGCCTGCACTGCAGCTCTTTGGCAAGGATAAACAACAACACAAAGCAGTTCAGTGAGCCCTGATAGGTTTCTGGCTGTCAACCAAAAGTGCAAATTCAATATTACTGTCACAAATACAAATGTATCAGTCCTCCACTCAGCACCCGTTTGCTCATGGTACACAAATGATACCCACATAGTCATGAGGCCAAATACATTTTTTTATTCAACCAGAAATATTGTCAGGGTTTGATATCTCAGGTTAAGATTTAAAATGTTTCCATTGACAAATGTCAAACAACTACAAAAAGTAAGTTTTCTCAATCTGAAACCATCCAGTCACCACAAGTCCAAAGAATGACCCCAGTCAGCTGCATTAAGTTTCATTGGCTCCGGATGGGCTGACGTGACCTCAATCCGCTGCCTCACTTGCTGCCTACTTATATCATGGTTGTCTTGGCATGGAAGAGCTTCTCCTTCATCAGGTCTGGCTAAAGCCTCACACACACTGCCCATCACTGATGTGGATTAGAGGGCTATTGCTAGTCTGAAGCTGTCTGTTCTCACTGAGTCATGAGAGGCTGCAGCAACTTTTCCCAGATTCAAAACATCACCTGAAAACCCTTTTCAGTCAGGAGTTTTGGATAATTTTGGTAAAACTTATCCTCCTTCAAACATAAGCCCTTAAATCCAGGACTCTGTAGAGCATTTTTGAATCAGATAGTTGCTTATATTCCTAGATGAACAAATGTGGAGGTCTGGAAGTGTTAACAGGATTAAGAACAAGATCTCAAGTTTATTCTGACATTCTGTATGAAACATGCAACCTAAGCCTCATCCGTTTAATTTTCATGCAAAGCTCTTTGGGTCCATGTTTTCATAACGATAAGCACCTTACTGTTGAAATTCATTAATAATTTTAGAACACTTTGGGCCAGGATAACCCTAATAATCTCTGCTTACTGTGTTTTAAAAATATGTGTGTTCATTTTTTCTGAATACTCTGTAATTGGCATTTGACAGGGCTGAAAATGACAATGGTAATTTGTAAAAGATACTTTATAGTGGGGTAAATTTGTAATTCCAACCAACTGTCTGTGTAATTCGTAAAATGTAAGAAAAATAGACAAGATAAAACCTGGTATGTGGCACAACCACCTATGAAATGCTGATTGGCCTTTGATTTGAAGAAAAAGGGCTGACATCTGAAATGGATATATGAAGAAGTGGCATTTAGACCACAAACAGTGTTTTCTTCATAGTTCAAAAACCTTTGAAAAGTCTGTCGCAGTTGTCAACAACTGAACAGGCTACTAGTTGAGGTGTCTGGATTTCTGCCAACTGCCATGCAAGTTTCCTACATTCTGCATTATTTGTAGTGTTTCTGACGTGTGCTTGCAGGGACACAGCATTGCTATGGAGGTCAAGGCCATCTCTGCAAAATGAAAAAATTATTAGAAATATGTCAAACACAGACATCAGTTTTTAACAGTGCCTTGTGCCGTATTCAATCCTCAATTACAGATAATTACAAGGAAATAAGTAAGTAGTAAGTCATTATTCCCAATGAGAAGACAAGAGCAAATTCAAGTGCATGCTGTGCTTTTCAATTCTTTAATTAGAAAAAAATCTGAAGTTCAAAAAGCATCTAAATACTTTGCCAATGGAAGTTCTTTTTCATGCTGGTCATACAGCACAATCGAAAATCAGGTGACTTTACCTAACCACACCAAATGGTTTCAGTCATCCCTGTTTGTTACATGCAAATGACTGATACCTGTCTCCATGTCTTGGCAGTTTCTACATTCGGTTGTATTTCTGTATTGGTAGCCTGTTCCTGTCATTTTTATCCAGTCGCTGCATATGGATTATCAAATCGGTGAAACTGTTTTCTTGATTTGTCTGTATTATGTCTATTTTCAAAAATTTTCAAAAACTGTAGTGTGTTGAGCTCCCAGGATCACCACTGTTACCAGTTTACAAGCTTTACATGTTTTATATATTCTTGAAAAACATAAAAAGAGACGTTTAAGTGAATTTAAGTGATCATGTTTGGACTGGGGCAACTCATCGACGTTATCAATTATGACAAGGGTGTTTTACAAAGAAGCCTGCGCTTGTTATAAGCACTGATTTTACTGGAGAACACTTAGCAGCTGAAAAGCCTCACTCACAATCACTTCAAGTGTGGGAGTATTAAAGACAGAAACCCAACAATGTAGTGCTCTGTAAGCTCTGCAAATTGGAAATGGCTTATCACAGTACTACAACTGCTGCACAGACACTTGAGTGCCTTGTGCCACTGTAAGTCCTGTTTAGCTTTTGTTCCTACCGAAGCTGGTAATATTTTAGAATCATAAACATGCAGAACTTGTTGCTGTAATTGTCTAGGATTTTTTTTTCATTCTCATGTTAAAGTAATTTCTAAACTGTGCTGTTTTTCTGGCTGCATGTACAGGTGCGGCAGTTGGTAGCTCCATCATACTTGCTACATTTTTTTCATCGAGAAGATTTTTTTTTTGGCTAAACTGCTGAAGAAAATACACCTGTTAGCCTGACACTGTCCCCGACATCTTCTGGCCACCAATCGACCAATCAGTATGCTCCAGTGTTACCAAGACAATTACTCCTATATGAACTTGCCAATTTTTTTATCTGTAAGTGATGAATAGATGTAAATTTTCTATGCTACAAGTTATTCAATTGAAGTAAAACTATATATGCACATTTAGGAAAGGCTGTGATAAAAAGCAACTCTTTTGGAAATGGTTAAGTTATCTGATAGTTTGTAATATAATTCTAATATAACCAATGGCTTGTAATATATATTGCTTGCTACTGGGAAAACAAGTATCCGCGGCTGATTTGGAAAATGCTCCAATGTCTTTCCAAAATTTGAGTCTCATGAAGCAGACCCACTTAGTTTTCTACTGTGCTGCAACCTATTGCATTGGCCATTCAATTAAAAAGCAGCCAGCCAGTACAAGCATTTTATCTGCGTGTGATGCATGCTTATTGTTTCTGTCAACCCCAAAATGCATTTCATTTACGGGCAGTGAGTAAAACAAAGCAAAAACAAAACAGCAGGGGTGCAGGTTTTTAAGGCTGTGTGTGCATGTGTAGTGTTCTAACAAGTCTTTACTCTCATTTACATTGTCAAAGAGAGTATTTTGGAGTGGATGTATAACTGTCACTTTGCTGTTATACCACTGCTTGCTGTAGCCTGGATGGAACCTGAGGCAAGCTTTAAAAAATGGATTTAAAAACAAGGAGTGCCCAAACTATAAATATACAGCATTAATTAGACTGCATGCCAAATATGCTTTCAAGGACAAATTCTGTTAAATTTGCGCTGACAAGAGACACTTAAACTTCTTTCAGTATGGATACACAAATTTATTGAGTATCATACAACATACTTCCCTAAGTAATGCACATACTGAATACAAACATACACATACTGTGATATTTTGGTTGATAACAAAGATGTATCCAGTCAGTTGCAATTAAACATTTATACGTGCGTAGTAATGCTACTGCTGTAAGGAGAGAAGTAAATGCCACCTACATGGTATATACATCCAGTAATATTAAATGTATTTTGATTATGAAAAGAAATGAATTAATATGTCCATACAAAGCATGGATCAAATAACAATGTAATGAAAGATGCCATTCCTACTGATGAACCCACAGATAATTATCACCAATGCTGCTCTTCTTCTTTGCTCTACAGAGGCCACTGTCTCCTAATTAGTTTGTTTCAAGGGAGTAGCTTTAACGTTTTAGTTCAGTCTCATTGCTCTCATCAACCTAATTTCCAAAAGTAGCATATGGCTGTTATCAGAGAAAAAGCCCTGAGAAATATTGCACACCGCCTGCCTTGTGCCAGACAGCAGAAAAAGTAAGCAGGCAGGTAGTGAACTTACAGTAATGGAGAGTTTAGCAGCCAAAGAGCAGATAGTTTTCATAGGAGTTGGTGGAGATTGAATAGAGAGCTAAGACAAGAGTGAATGTTGGACTTAACATTGATCAGGTATCTAGAAACATGACTCCAACTGAATGCCGCTGTTGCTCTGTCTGTTTGCATTGTAAGTTGGCACATATAATTTGATAACATGTTCTCCATGTAGGTCTTTTAAGTTATGTTATTCTGATGTTGTATTTACAATGTATTGCACTGGCAACAAGTAATCAAATAATAGATAAAGAAAGTAACAGAATGATCTGTTTTACCTTTGCCCTTCAGCCTCATTAAAGTATTGAAATGATGTTTATGTCTTTGAGTGTGTGCCTAGCTGTTTCTTGGTTAATTCACTCACTACACACAATCTTAAACAGTGCATCAGTATAAACCATAAATGTGGATGAGGACAGTGGGCCTACAGGGAAAGTATACTATAATATACTGTAGATATCAAGTTATGACCCATATATGTCTGTTATATTTCAGATGTTGGAGCAGTAGTCATCCAATGAAGTTTCCTTAGCTGTCACAGGCAAATCATTTCCAAGTATCCTTCAATATGAGACAAAAACTTAAATGCAGTTCTTGAGTGCAGTGTTTAAATCTGCTGCATAGAGTTTAAAGATGAGAGCTCAAAAAGCCACTCTAACTTAAGAAATAACCACTGATGTAGTTAAGAAACATTTTTACAAATAAATTTACACAATTTATGTTTTTTAATATATATATTTTTTAGCTTTTTTATTATTTTCTATGATGTCAGTTTTTTAGGCAGGAGCAGGCAGCATGCAAAAAATTCATTTTGTGTAGAATTATATTTTAAATGCAGCCAAGAATTATATATTGTACTTTCTGTAGAAGTCAAAAAACAGATGCATTGCTCCTTTTTATGGGTTTTATGGATAGTTGTTATCTCTGACTTGGGCTTCAGGTTTTGTCACGCCAGCTCACACTAAAACACTCTAAGATTGAAGGGTTTTTGTTTTTTTTTTTAATGAAATTCTCACATAAAGTACTGTTGGGATCTCACCATGTGAATAGGATAAAGAAAGGCCTTGCAGATCATACCTTAGTGGGCAATCTGGCCTGAATCGGAAACCCTGAGGAACTCAGATGAAGGGCAGAAACTCAGCTTCCCAGAGTCCCCCAGATTTCACACCTAGGTGTGAACACAGACTATAAAAACCATCTCTGCCCCCACATCTCTTTCTTCCTCTTTTCTTGCCTCCTCTTCTTGCTCCGCTCTTCTCTCCTCCTCAGAAGCCCAACAGGGCTGAGGACTCAGTGAGACAAACTGCTCAATGCAGATTGCTACACTGCACTCCTCCCATTGACTGTATAAAACACTGGACAAACCCTCCGTGACGTCACCCATTGGTTTCTTCATGAGCAAAAGTGAAGCCTCAGAAATCTCGTCCTGGGTGCTGCCATTTGCCTGCACGTGACTCCGCCCAGAGCTCGCATAATCGACGAAAAACCAAATATGGGAAAAGAGGTGGGGGTCGAAGGACGGACACCACACCCACTCGGCTATACGTCAACAGGCTGTCAATCAACAGCTGAATAGCCAAATTTTAAGCTTAAATATAAAATAAACAAATGAGTTAGAAAAAAATTCACCCCCTCAGAGTTTTCATGAGATGGTAGAGACAAAAAGCCGTTTTTTGAACCAGGCTGTAAATATGTTTATTTCTGCTCTAAAGTTGTCCCTTTTAACATGGACTCCAATTAGAAGTTGCTCCCTTTTGGAGCCTCAAGCGGTCAGTCGAGGAACTGCAAGTTTTTGTACTTCCTGGTTGGCCTCAATGCGGAAGTGGGGAGTTTGCCCCTTGAGCTAAATGGATGGAACTGAAGAAGCTTCTCGGATGAGGAGTGAAACGTCTTCCCAAAAACTTAACACAGTCCAGTTGACTTGTTTTTTTGACTTTTCAAGATGACCATGACCTGGATGAATGAGAATCTTCATAGAGACAACAACAGTGCAGAACAAAACTTTGGAGTGTAATGTTTTAATCATAAATATGTTTTTTGTATTCAAAACAGTATAAAGAGACTTTAAATTACATTTGCATTGCTGTGGAGGTGATTGGCTAAGTTGTTATATATTCTCATGATGATTTTCAGATTAGGAAATTAATGCTTCCAATGCGAGATTAGACAGAGGTTAAAGTACAATTTACAAAAGAAGATCTGAGGCACTTTAAGTCTTAACTGGGGCCAGGTTTTTGAGGTTGGTTTTGGATGTGTCAGGGCTTTTCAAGAATGTCTAAGTAAGCATAAGAGGGAAAACTGCCTGACCTGTGCGGATGGTCTCAATCAGTTTGTGGTCATGCTGTGCTCCGAGCAGGGACTGGTAATATCCTGGGTTCTTCTCCAGCTGGTCTTGAGCCCCACTAGCTGCCATCCAGATAAGAGCTCTGTGCTCATTGGGAATTCCCTTGCGAACATAACGCTTTACTAAGGGAAAAAAGAAAGGTGTAGTTCAGATTTACTGTGCGAATTTACTCTGTGAAAATGCTGGTCTGCTCAGATTTCACACTCACGTTTTACATTCTTTTGCACCTTGCTTTTCCCCTTCAGTAGTTTGGACCACTTGATGGATCGCCGGGTGAGCACAACTAGATACTCAGACATGAACTCCTCATATGACTCATAATCAAAGTCTTTTGAGCGTTCGAAGCCGTATGGATCCACACTTGATCAAAACACATAAAGTTGGAGACTGTTAATAACTTTTCTGAAACACATCAAAGAAATGTTTTAAGTCAGTATATCACAACTATCATGAGAATGACTACATATATATACATCCAAGAATTATAAATCATACCAGAACAAATTAATTTTTACAGCATCAAGTGAAACTGTTTATGTGTACATGTTTGTAGGATGTTTTTGAGGCTGGACTGAAACAATTTTCCAAATAAAGTAGCAAAATAAATAAAATCTATGTCTTTTCTAAAAGCTGTTAGCTATTCTGTAGTCCAGTTCAATTTTTCTGCTTTGGCTTGCAGCACTTACGTCTTCTCATCCCGCTTACTTAAGGCCTCGTTCAGGCATAATTACACTGGATAAAGCCATTACAGCACAAAAGACTAATGGCTCTATTATCTTAATGTAATCTCTTATATAGAGCATTTGAAGTAACATTACCTACATTTACAATCTGGCTGTAGATAAAAAGTTGTGGGTGTTCGTGGCTCAAACTAATGCCTTAGGTAACAAGATAATCTCTCTGCGGCTTAACCCTTCCACGAGAGCAAAGTCACCCTTGAAGAAGAAGAAGAAGAAATACACCTATCACTAGTTTGGCAGGCCACTACATCTGTTTTGAGCATGTTTAAGCTCAGTACACCTACAGAATGAAAGCACTCAACTACTGTAGATATTGCACACAGACCAGGTGTTAACTAGAGTGGCTCTGCAAATACTGAGTGAAAATAAAGGTATCACATGCACAGGTAATGTTCCTCATCTCAGAATGGCTCTGTTGCTGCAACAAAAGCAAGGGCAAACAGATGTGTCGGTATGTAGGTTGTGAATGTGGGAATGATTCCAGGTGCTAGTCTGGGTTATCACTGTTTGTTCAAACTGTGCAAAAGCTTCCCAGCTCATTAAAACACATACTAACATAAAGTGTACTGCAAAGATGAGTACATATTTAAAACGTATGTTAGTTTGGGGTTCTTTTTACCAAATAACATTGAGACTGAGTGTAAACCACCTGTTGTCATGTAAATGTAAATTATTTTTTCAAAAATTCAAAGTTTATTTAAAAGAATATAAGAAAGCAGCAGGTAACTCAACCAGAGAGAGAGAGAAAGTGTTTTGTATATCAGACTATAGTTCCATGTATTCATGAGGTAAATGAAATATAGTAATTGTTGCGAGTAACATTATCATCAGACCAACTGTTACATTAAGTACATTAAGAAAATATATATGGAGAAAAAACTGACTTACAACATCCAGCTGTTATCACGATTTGATGAAATACGACTAAATGCAGCGGAGTTTTGCACAAGTCGCCGTTAGCTTTGGTAACGGTCAAAAGTAACGGTACGTAACGTTAACTTAGTCGGCTAATTTTACTCTTTTCAAATTATTTACAGTTATTCGTGAAGGGTACTCAGCTATCTTTGCTTCCCCCTACCGTAAAAAAAAGAATCGATTTAATATTAATTTAAATTTTATAACGTTAGCTAAATTAATTATGAAAGCTAAAGCCGGGGTAGCTAACATGATCGCTAGCGTTACCTGTCTATTCGGTCTTTGGCTGCACCGCCGGCGGGGGAGCGGGCTCTGCTGGTCGCCTTCTTCCTCTCCATAGCACCTCTTTTTCTGCTGCAGTGATATCCTGAAAATCGGTGCTAATATCTCACCATGAATCCACTGTGTAATGTTTCCCAAACAAGGTGAAAACAACGCAGAAGTTTACAGGAGCTTATGTCGAATCCACACTTTAAATTGAGAGGCAAGTTAACGTGCGTTAGTAACTTTCTCCTCGTTAGCGTGCGGAGAGTCGAGACAAGACGCTGCTTTCCCTGGGATTAACAAGCCATTCTCGAGAAGGGAGACTCGTGAAAACAACTCTTGCTCTTCTTCCCAGACCAATAAGTAGTTTTAGTTAGATTCTTCAAGAATTTTCCCGACCCGCAAATGTTCAAGCCGTGTGAGAGACCGGAGTTTGCCTTGAGTTTTATCGCCATCCACATGCACCTGCTGCTGGTGCTGGTCGCCCGGCTCCGCGAAGTACAACCAAGTAGCCCGCAGCTTAAATAAAAACATCAAAACATAAAAACCACATGAATATTCCCAAATGTAGCATCAACTCGTAGCGTCACTTCCACTATGGACTCTGGGAAGATTTCGAGATCGTGACGTTTGTCCCAGGACACACACGTCAATCAGAGCTAATGCTGCTTTCGAGTGATTCCCGTAACATTTAGCTCCGCAGCTCTCACGGCTTTAAGCCGCATTCACGGGTCTTTGGTAAATAACTGTGGAGTTCTAATAGTTAAACGAAGAAGAGAGGAGATGAGCATCAGATTGTCATTTCAAGTAGGCTTATTCTTTTTTGCCATTACATTTTCTTAAACATGCACAAGGAGCCCAACTGATAGACACCTTTACAAAATAACATGCTCTTAATTATTAAATGTTTAATCTATTCGAAGAAATCCTAACACTGGATTTCAACTCTTTGCAGTTTATAATGTCTAGTTTTACAATTTTTATTACTCTTATTTCACTTGTCTATATCTCATTTATTAACCCATAACAACCTTTGTTTTGCATATTGCAATTCGATAAAAGGCATATCCAGAATATTTAGTAAAGCCAAACATGTATTTTATCACATAATATATCACAGTGATATTAACAAGCTGACACAGACGCAGCCTAGATAGCAGTCACATCGTTAATTCTCATCACGAAATTTCCTGGTTCCCGTTTGAACTTCATGGTGTTAGTAAGTCCGATAACACTTAAAGGTAGCACAAAATGGCAAGCAGCCGCGCCCTCTTCAGCCACGTAGCTCAGGTAAATACTGCCATATGTTAGCCTGAGCCTCGGGTCTGCTGGACGGCAGTGATCAATTTAAAAGCCTAATATATCTGCTTTTAAACATATCAGGTTGATTCAGGGCTGTCACACCCAAACCAATCAGCAAAAAAATGATTTTTGCAAATAGGCTTGTAATTTACGAGAATAAACTGATAAAATTAAAATTTGCCCTTCAAAGTGATGAGTCCTGAGTGGGCAGAGGAGGATGTGGAGCGCAAAAAAAGAAAGAACAAAACACTTGAATTATATTTTGAAGAGAAATTAAATGCAAAATTTATTTTGTTTGAGCATGGGAAAAACTTTTTTTGTGACAGTATATATATTCGCAGCTTTGCTATTATTATTTTTATAGATGTGCAATGACAGCCCTTCCCATTCCTGAGTTTTTTTCCTCCAAAAATTAACTGCAATTGAATACAAAAAAAAAAAAACAATAGGGAAAATCGGCTATTACTCTTGTGTAAATTCAACAGGTGCCACGTTGTAAAAACTGAGTATTTCGCTGTTAGCAACTAACAGGATTCTGGGGTGATGGGGTCCTGTTTGAATACACAGTTTTGAACAGCTTTGTTTCACATGAGAGATTTTTGTGTTTCTGTTGTTGCTTTTTTCATTGGTTCAAAGTAGACAGGTCTCAGCAGGAAAGGTTTTCGGTTCCTTTAGTGCACAAATCAAAAATATACCAAAGATCTGACACTAAGTTTTCTTTAAAAAAATGAATATTCCTTTTATTTCACCCACAAATATCTTTGCTGCATGTTTCATGTTTATGATCTTCAGCCTGTGCCAATAGCCAGAATCATATATACAGCCAAAAACCTTCCACCCGGCCAGCGTCCTTAAATCTCTGCTGAAGGAACTGTCCATAGCCTGGTTCCATTGAAGCAGAACCAGGCTTGTGTCAGAACAGCCTCTGCACCTGAGAGTCCCTCCTCGGCCCCAATCACTGAACACCCTGGGAAGAACCATGAAGCAAAGCCATCTGTCTTCACTAACCTAAGGAACCTCAAGAACAAAGCACAAAATTCTTCTTTCTACCAGCAATATACAGCAACTTAATAGTGCTATTAAATAATGTGTTATATCATCTCTCTTCAAAATATAGTTTATGTGCTTGCAAATATATTTTATGTGCTCCACATCTTTCTGTGCTCACTCGGGGATGACGCACAAAACAACATCTTTAAAGAAAGAGAGGAGCATTTGGTAAGTGTTTTTTTTTTATTTCGTTGTGCTAGAGAAATGAAAAGAAACTAATCCACTATGACCTGTAAGTCCTGCATAAGTAAGAGTGGAAAATATTGTTCTCACTGGAAACGGTGATGAGCATCGAAATGACGCAAACCTTGGTACAAGTAATCAGATTTTAATTTGATTATGTGCTAATAAGAGAATCTGGAACAGAGCTTCGGACTCTGTTTTCCAGTGCCTTCACTCCGCTGCAGGCAGGATTCTCACAAAATGACATTAACGTTGTTCTGACAGCTATTGGAGTCCATCTTGCAGTCTCTTTTTGCAATCTCTTTTTTTTTTTCCAGGGCTACATGAAGATAAAATCATGTAGCAGTAGAAGCTGTTGGCCTAACTCATATTCATATTAAGTAAAGTAAATCTAAAAAGCTGTACTGTTTTATTTGGCACTCTTTGGAGTTGCTTGGCTTTTTCCTTTTTTACACAGACTACGTGGAGCAAGTTAGAAAAACAAATATTTTGACACAAAGGTAGGCACCTATAAACTGAATTATCTAGTGAACAGCCATAAGAAGCCCATAAACCAGCCATAAACACCACAGTTATCCCATAAAATTCAGGGGGTGAGCATGTGTTTGTGATCTATTTGCAGAAACTCTGTTAGCCCAATTGAAATCAAATGAATTAAAATGTAATTCAAGGTTTTCTGCCCTACGTTAACACATAGACCCTCAGTAACAGCACCAAACTCTGCATGCCTATCAGGATAAGCTGTAGGATGGTCAGATGATGGATCATGTAGGCCTTGATCTCTTATCCGCTTGTAAAAATATCAGAGTAAGTCCAAATGCAGACCCATGTTAGAGCAGTGGTGTAATCCTGCTGGTGGGCGGGCTTTCAGCCGCTGACATGCTTGGCACTGCTGTGTGCAACAATTCATCTGTTCTTGGCAATTGTCGCTGTATTCTATAAGAGAAACACTTGCACTGGGTCCTGTTTACATGTTCACAGATGGAAAATATCATCTCAGAGTCTAATTTGAATAAATCTACCCAGAGTTCATCATTCATGAGGAACTGAAGATAATAAAAACATATTTTTTTCTTTATTAACAGGCTAATCACCTTTTTGATGAAACGATTTATGTACACAGCAGCCAGCTCGTATCCAAACACATATTAAAATTGTGTTCATATATCTGAGCTCATTCCAGGGTTTCTAAATCTATAATATTTCCCTGTGACAATAAAGCAGGGGTTCCCAAATTTTGTTAGCTCAAGACCAAAAACAGGGAAACCTAAAGAGGAAAAATGAATATACACATCAGCATTGTTATCCATTTTAGGTCCCGACCCCAAATTTGGGAAACACTGCAATGATTAAAAAAAGAGTGCAATTGTATTTGTAATTGTTTATTTACATTTACATTAATTGGAAATAATATTGTGCAGTGCATTAATTGTTAAAGAGAGAGACAAGAGCTTTTTTATGTAATACTGTTAGGAATAATACAGTAGTTAATGTTTGCAGCCTGCCTCTAGGAAGAGCTGGAAAACTCTGCTTGGAACAGGAACGTCTGGACTTCCTTGCTTAATCTGCTGCCACTGCGACTCAGCTCCGGATAAGCAGCAGAAAATGGATGAATGGATTAACATAATGGATTTTACTGAATTAAAGTGTAATATATCTTGAAGTTTAAATGTGAAATTTGCCCTCTATTACTCTTCCTATTAATTTATGTAGGGTTAATCCTACCTCTGTTAACAGTGCTGAACTGTTAACGTGGTGGATCATCAGGTGGTTGATAATCAGATTGTAGATGGTCACATGCTTCCACAGCATTTTTGTTGCTCTTACTTCATAGTTATTATGCAACGTTAGTGATGCTAAAGTCTTAATTTAACTTCTCTGTGCAGTTTTTTGCCCATAAAAGTTGACTTTATTTTGAAAATTGTGCACTACCCATTTGATGGTACCACTCTAGAAAGTAAAGGTGTCAGTGAATCGTATGATTTTGGGCTTATATGCTTGTTTTACTGAAGGATCCCCATAGTTGTTTGTTGTATATTTTGGCCTCTGTTCTTGTCTCTGTGGCATCACAGCAGAGATCTTACTGTCTTCAGTTGCAGCCATATTGCATTCAGAAAGCCCAAAAGTTTGCAACATATTTGTGTCTTTTATGTTTACTGGTGTTACTTCTTTTTCTTGCGTTTTCTCTTTTGATATTGTATGAAGGGTTTCTTTTTTCATGTTATCAGAAGGACAAGTCACCGATCCAGCGTTAAAAGCAGTCATAGAAGTATCAGAGTGTGTTGGTTGCATTGAGACCGAAGGAAAAATAGTTTCTGGCTTCAGCACTGATTGAGGGAAAGAATCCGTTTGGTCATTAATATCATCAACATCAAACCTGTAAAAACATGGGATGACATACATGGGCAATGTTCTTTGACTGGCCACAACTGTGACTGGACTCAGATCCTCTACCGCTCCATTTTTCATGCAGTCTCGGCTTTTATGTGTAGAAAGTCCCTCAGTTTCCGACTTTAAAAGGCATCTTCTGTCAGTAACTGTAGGGGTAGGTTGACCCGGGCTTGATTCCCTGTAAGAGTTTTTCTGAGCTTCTGTCTTTAAGTTTGTGTGTGAGCTTTCTTTAGGTTCCAGCGAATGTTGTTTGGGAGAAGAATCTACACATGTGGACCACACAGGAGAGCAGGTCGTGATGGTTGCCACGTAGCAGTTCTCCTGGGCTTCTACCTGTGGAAAAAGCCTGTAAGGTTCAGGGGGTGAACTTTCTGTGATGGATGTTAAACAGAGCAGCTCTGAATGTCCATATTTCAATTTGTCAGTGATTGATGTCTCTTCTATTGTAGCCTGAATTTCAACCGATTCCTCTGACCTTTGACCCTTCAAATCCTTATCATGGACTTCAACTTTTATGTGGTTTAATGAAAACTGACTGTCAAACTTTTGATCTAAATGCTCGTCCACATTTTGCCTCATTTGCTCTGCATTTAAAGTAATTTTTTCTTCCAGGTTTACTTGTGTTAAAACATCTGTGGCCTGCTCTGTTTCACGTTGTTGCCCATTTGTACTTTGATTTCCTTTCAACTGCTTTCCATCAGATTTGCTTTTCATTTGGCTGTGTTGGTTTTGTTGGTGCTCAGTTTGATCGGCCACTTGTTGGTGCCACTTTTCATGACAAACTAGCCTTTGTTCTAAATTACTTTTTATGTTGACTCTTCCAGATGGTCTTTCTTGTGACAATTTAAAGTCACTTCCTTTACATACAGTGGCCATGGACTCAAACTTTTCCATCAAAGAAGACAGAACAATTCCTCTTCCAATCAGTCTTGGTTTGATCGGCTCTTTCTTCAGTATCTTCTCTCCCTTTTCCTTTTGTTCAGCCATGGCAAACTTGGCTACCATATCTTTCACACTGCCTCCTCTTTTCACTCTTTGTTCTCCTTTAGTCCTGTCCTTCTTGTGTGTGCTGTGTTCACTGTCTTGGCAATGGTTCACATCACCTGCCACTCCTTTGCTGGAAGACAAAGCTCCCACCTCTCTTTGGTGGGTGATGGGAGGTTTGGGTGTAGACCGTATGAATTTGGATTGGAGGAGCTGGAATGTGGTCAGGCGGCGGGGTATTAAGTCTCCTGCTTTTTGATCTCCTCCATGCCTGCTTGGTAAGTTTTCTTTTTCAGGGATCTTTGACCTGGTCTCAGCAGACTTTCCCTGGCCGGTTTTATGCTGTTCAGGGAGCTGAGCAATAATGCAAGTTGTCTGAAGCTGACTCGGCTTCACTGAAGTCTTATTTCTTTGATCTGGCCAATCTGTGTGTCTTTCAACCACAATATCCAACCCTGTTTTTTCCAAGTTTCTGCTTCTGGCAGTCCACTTGGGCAGATCTTGTGTCAGGTAATGCAGGAGACTCTCCAGAATCCCTCGGAGCACAGGACGGCAGTTGCGGTCTCTAACCAACTTCCTCAACATACCGGCATCAGGGCTAATGCCAGTTTTCTGTGAATCTGGTCTATGGGGAATAGAGGACATGCAGAGCTTAATCCCTGTAACCATCTGCAGCCAAACACACCTGAGTGGTAAAGGACATTAACAGCAGAGCTCACGGATTATTTGCAAATTGTTAGATTTACTGTTGCATGGAAATTGTAGTAATGTTGACTGCACAGCTATAAGATCGAGGTGGTTGACACTGTGCAGTCTGCAGCTGTAACTTTGTTCTAACTTAGATTTATTACAGGCCTAAAAAATGTCAAAACTGGGTGATCTTAAATATATTGGGGTTAGCCAATCAAACAAGTTGTACCCAAACCTTGGTATGTTGGTGGATAGACGGTGAGTTTCTCTGAAGCATTGCATTCCACTTTCAGAAAGGCTGAAATATGGTTCTTAATTTGGATTATTACTGTAGTAGGAGTGATTATATATTAATGTAATAGTCATATATATTAAAATAAGCATCGTTATCTCCAGACTACTTTAAAACTTTTAGTTATTAAACTTCTACTCAAATTATATTTGAGTCAATAAATAGTACTTCCACTTAGACTTGAAACAGTAGTTATCATCCAAACCTTGCAGTTACAAGTAGAAGAGAAAATGTTTAGACTTGAAGTGAAGTGCTCTTGCAGAGTGAACATGTTACAGGTGATTAGTTCAGCGGATTGTAGAGGAAGGCTGTGTAGCGAAAAGAAGAAATCTGGTAGCCACATTAAGATACGAGACAAGCTGTCCATCAAAATAAATGCTGTTGTTAAGATAAAGAGACACAGGCACTTCATGCATGTTGGGTAATGAGTCCATTTTAATGTTCATATCATATTAATATTCACCATATAGCAATGGTGTTTTCACAATATAGTACACTATTTTCAATAAGAGCCTTGCAGTGCAAATAATAACTAAGCACGGTAAAAGATAAAATAATTGCTATTATAACATTCAGTAATACTATGCATAATAGCTAAAATCAATTCAAATTTCCCACCACATGTTACATGCATTCAAGGCCAGCTGTATTAAAAGCTATTGAAGCATACTGTGGAGAGAGCTGTAGCTTAAAATCAGTTAGGCTTTATCAAAAATTTGCACATATTTTTTTTTGCTGATTTTAATTAATTAGATTTTCCCCAGCCCAACAGCATGTGCTTCATGTTAATACAAGTTAGCTTTAGAAAAGAAAAAGGCAAGAGAGGGAAATTAGAATTTCTTTGCTGATTTTAGGAAATAAACTATCATACTAGTCTCAGTTAAAATAAAAGCTAGAAGGCCTAACGTTTCTTTCAATTACTATAAGGTGAAGTAATAGAGACAAGTTACTTCTCCCTGCCAGCAAAAGAGCAGGAAATTAATGCATGTAGTTCCAGGAAATCATTCAAGTCAGACTAAAGCTTGGCCTTAATGCCACAGGTGTTTTCCCTTTGGTGCTCCTCCACCTCACACCTGCAGTGATATGTGCTTTGACTTTTTTTAATTAGTGAAAGATTGGTGCATAGCAGGGAGACGAGGTTCAGGCCAGAGGAGAGTAGGATTACTTGTCTATGCACTTCTCTGCAGATGCTGCTTTGTAAAGTGCCTCTCCCAGCTCTTCCAAGCGTTCCCTTTTATCCAAATCCTGGTACAGGCCTTGGGGAACCTGGCTCAGGCCATGCATGAGACCATAGAGACAACCTGCGATCAGGCCTGTGGCTTCACTCTCACCTAAAAACAACAACAGCAGTGTTTTTACAGAAGTCAGAGCTGTGTGTTTTCTCTGTCTGTGTTTTAAAAAAGCCTTGCAGGTACATGATGCTGTGGTCCTCACCTCCATGGAACATGGCTCGTTTACATAATTCAGCCCAGTCGCTCCCTGCTGCTAGAAGAGCATCATAAGCTATCATGGGGGCATCGTGACCTCTTCGGCCTGCAAGGCCCTCTGAGCTCCAGCGCTTATACATCTGTTTTGAGGCAGAAAGAGAGACAGCACCACTTTGTTACTGTTAGGTTATGTTTTCCGTTGATTCAAGAACCTGAAGGTTTAAGTTTTTTTTTGCTCTTGTGATGGACAAGGAGGACTTACCTTGTCTGTCTCCTCAGCATCATAGCGATCTGGAAACAAGGGCTTGTTCTGTCCCTCCTTTTCTATTTCTCTCTCTTCCAGGTAAAACTGCCACTTGGCTTCAAAGTAGAACCAGTTTTCCTGATACTCTTTAATCACACACAAAACTGGTATTAGCTGAAGGTTATGCTCTCACAGTCGATGTGCATACATACCAAACTTTGTAAATGACTATACATAGCACTGAAAAACTCATATTAATGTTGCTATTTTTTACAGAGACGCTTTATTTAACCTGAAATAGTAAACCGAGCTATACAATGATGTGGCTCATGCGCACAGAAACACAGTCCAACCTGCCATGTGACGTATGGTCTTCCTGCAGTACTCCTCAGCTCGATGGATGACCTTCATGAGCTCACGGCCCCAGTTCACAAGAGGTTTCCCCTGGATCGCAAAGGATGCAAACAGTGCTGTTGTCAGGGAGCCTAGAAAGCCTGAAGCCAAGAGTGACACCACAAGTCACTACTGTGCAGTTAAAGATGCTATTAGCAGTGCAACAATCAGCCTGTAGTTGCCAAATTTGTTTGGATAGGTTAGAGGCAGCCAACACTGTTACCTGTTGGGTGGTTGTGGGTCATTCTGCCGATCTCAATGCTGACCTCCACCAGGCTGTCTAGTCTCTCAGGTTGCCAGTACCTCATACCCACACACATGGCTTTAGCAGCTGCTCCAAACCCAGACCCTGGACACAGACACATCCAGATACATGTTTTCATAATCTGCACTTATTTCAAACTCATAAAAATATAAATTAAATCTGAAATGTCCACCTTTTTCATTGAAGGGTGTATGCCAGGCAAGCAGAAAGTTGTGAGGTTTGAGGTGAACGCAACCCTCCACTGTGGCAGGATCAGGGGTTCTGCCCTGCAAGGACACCATGGCTTCAACATAGAGACGCACCAGCTCCCGGTACAGGTCCTCCAGACACCAGTAATCTGGACACACACACACACACACAAGCACACCCACAGAGACTGAGAGTCATTCATGATTGGCATGCAAGTCGAGATGAGTGGTGCTGCGGTGGGCTAAGTTTAGCCTCGGCCTGCCACACCACAGATTAGGACCAGCATGCCTGCGGAGCGAATGGAGTCACTTCCACACACCATGAGGTCAGCTGGGATCCTCGAGCTGAGCCCGCAGCCATCCTGCTAGAATTTGTTTATGTGCATGTGGGAGGGGGGGGGCACTGTGTTGACAATGAAGAATCACCCTTAATTTACTGATCTAGGACTTCGATGACAGACAGGGAACAATTGACTGACCTGTGGTTCAGATCCCATTCCAGAGGATGACCTGAAGTTGTTAGTCTATGCATTGTCAAATTCTTCAATGAATGTGTAAAAGAGGGAGTTTGGAAAATTGTGATTCTTGTCTTCCTGATTTTAATTGATGTCCTTTAGCTTCTGCTGCAGACACGAGTGTATAACATGTGAAATTAGTCCCTTAAGATAAAAAATAAGTGGGGAACAAGAAATACCTTTTAAGAGAGGAGCCAATTTGTACATGTGTGTATGTGTGCAGGCGCTGTGGTTAAATTGGGTTTTCCTAATCTCAAAATATGTCATCGCCCTTTTACAGGACTGCTGTCATTGGCTTTGAACTGCATCTGCAGCCAAACATGATACCAGCAGATTATGAGGGAGTCTGACCTGCTATTGTTCAGTAAAGGAGAGCTGGGGATCAACCTCTCCAAAGAAGTCTATTTTGGACTTTTCCCTCCTGGCAACTCCCGGCCATCCTGTGGGGGCTGGAGATGACATTTGAGTGACGGCATTTGTGATGAGGTTCCTACTGAGATTTTGTCTTTGGCGACCACTTGCAAGGATGGTTTATGGTATGTCAACAGGTTTTGTCATTCAGAGATGGTCTGCCAGTAAGTGATTAGCAGCTTCCATCGACTGTATAGAAGAAGCTATTCTGGTCCCTCTAAATGTGGAAAAGCAAAAGCACAGTTGGACTGATCTGATGCTGTTTATTTATTATTGAAAAGATTAAGAGGAAAAGGTTTTGGCTTCATGCAAAGTTAGATATCACTTTACACATTAAAAATACAGAAAAAAATGCTTGTTTTTGTGCAATTTTGCAGCAATTTATGATCATATCTGTGGCTTGGTCAACAATAAACCCTCATTTTATTCATCTTAACATCAACTCTTAACGTACCTGTAACAAGTGCTTCTGCTGTGGTCATGTGCATCAGCGTTGCATCACTTAAGGGCCAATTATCAGGGTCCAGTTTCTGGGCCCCCAGTCCCCCCAGGGAAGCCAGCTCCTCTTGAATCTTTTTCCCTGAAGTGCAGCTTTCCCAATGGCCCTTTCTGTAGCCCAAGGCATCACCAACGGCACCCAGAACCATGGCGGCCTTGAATTTTTCCATGATACCGGGCTCTGCTCACGTTGGCTCACCCAGCCACTCACAGACAAAAAGATCTTCTTTTGAATGAAGCTGTTTAACCTCTCGTGAGACTTAAATGGCTCCTGGCACAAAAAAACAGCCAAAATATGGTTTTCTTTATAGCGTAAGGTCCTCCTCACCACCTGAACAGCCTCACTGTCATACAAAAATGGAAACAGAACAAGCTGTCTTACTCCAAAACATCCTGAAGAACAGCTCTACCACAGACCTCTGTCTCCCCCTACATAACAGCTCTAACACCTTCCCACCCTCAGAGCTCACTTGAATTTTCTCATCAGTTGTCTTGGCACTCACACACCCACAAAGCATCACATTATCAGTCACAGTTTCTTTGTGTTGGGCGGCGGCGAGTTCAGCTGCGATCAGGTGTCTCCTAAAAAGGCAATCCCCATGGCCCCGTCGCCTAAAAGCCGGAGGGCTGGGAGTGGAGTGGTGGTGATGGGGGGCTGGACCCGCTGGAGGAGATGCTAATGCGCCGCTGGGCCGAGAGCAAGCTTGACAACTGCTGCTGGACCTTGTTGACATCCCACCCGCCCCATGGGAGGAGAGTAAGAATGGAGCATCCCCCCCAAACTAATGCCCCCACCAATAAATCAGCACCCTCCGCCTTTACTGGAGCTTGACCCTCTAATGTTAATCCCCCTATTTTAAACTGATTTATTAATCATTCTCCTTCTTTATTGCCTGACATCACACAGCTTTGTCGAGTTGACTTCCATCTACAGTCAGCTGAACTCAGTGGAGTGTTTCAGAGCTGATTCAAAGGTTTGGACAAGGCAGCC
>JAUZTA010000001.1:9772526-9783142 GCA_034780835.1 Ctenochaetus striatus
TGCATAGAATAGAATAAAAAAAATTACTGATTTACTGACTTTCGCTGCTGTAACAATATTAAAGTGTCTACTAAGCGGCTTAGTAGCTTTTTAACACATTACATATTCTATGTATTGTTCCTGCATTGTTAACACTATTGTTTTGTTACCCTTCCTCCAGAAAAAAAATGTATAACCAAAATCTTGAAACAGACTTTTTATTCTGCTCTTTATAATTCCATCAACGGTGGAAAAAACAAAGATTCATGATTTCTTTTTTTTGTAAGTCAGGGTGAAAATGAGCTGTGGGCCTCTAATGACCACCTGTTTGTGGTTATTTAGTTAAACACCTCTATTTAGGAATAAATATATTCATTTTCAGTCACAAGTGTCCTTGTACATATTTTGCAGTTAGACATCTCACCACAAACTAAGAGACGCACACTGAAAACAGGATCATTGTCAGCTTTTTCGCAGATGGCAACCTGGCTCAACTTTTGAAAAAAACATCCAGTTTGCATGAACAGATGTTGTTTTATGACAAATACAGTCTGTCGCTCAGAGCTTTTGGGAATTTCTCGCTCACCTGTGCCAGTTTTCCGTAGTAAGGGAAGTATGAGGGATCCAAAATTCCCCCTTCAGGGTAATACTCGATGTTGTCCACATTGGCTTCTCCTGACTAAAACACACACAGACAGAGACACAGAGTTGCATCATTTTTAATAAAGTCCACCAGTTTTACTCATAAAGATCAGTTTACTCATCACAATATCTGCACAGTCTTAAAAAAACAGTTGTATCATGTCTAATTTGACCCGGAGCAGCTTTTTCAGCTTCAATGCATGTTGTTAAATGCAGTATATGCATTTGTTGCTCACCAGTACGGTGCAGTTGATGTATGCTGGATGGTTAGTTTGATTAGAGGGCAGGTACTTAATGATCTGCAAAAACAAAACATAATATCGGCCATTTAACATGACAGACTTTTTTATGTGAAGCAAGATCTAAGACATTTAGTAGTCAAACATACTCTGTTCATCTTGATAATGACACAAGGCATCGTGCTGTTGTAGCCAAAAGTTGGGTCCTCAAGTCCTGAGCAGGGTCCCAGCATGCTTTGCGTGAAGGCGCATGACCACTTGGTGTTTTTAGGGGCAGAGAAGCTGTTCTGAATGAAGTACTTTCCCTTGGTGCAGTTGTAGTAGTTACATTGAAGCTGCAAAGTGTCGTTGTAGGCTAAAAAAGGAGAGGGACAAAGGAAAAGATTTAGCTGCCTCATTTTAACGTTTGACCTTGTTCAACAGGTTTCTGTCCAACACAGGTCGAGTGATTAAATACTAACGCTCCAGGAACTCGCGAAGGATGTTGGACATTGCCATCCAGCTGGTCTTGTCTGATGTGTTGTAGTTGATTTCCAAGTTTTCCTCTCCCCAGGTGTCCGGCCATGCCATTACCCCTGAGCAGACAAGCAGAAAGAGAGCTGGTTACGAATCACTGAGGTTACGTTTAAGTCCTCTTCGTCCTTGTTGTTGTTGTTGTCCTCTTACCCGGCGACGATAACCGGTCTTGATAGTCAGGGGTGTACGGACTTAAGGTGTACATGAGGGTCCAGATGGCCAGAGCAAAGAGGGCCGTCATCACCACGTAAAAAGCCACATAATACAGACTGATGTACACTGTGAAGAAGAGACAGATTGATACACAGGTTCTTTTATTGACACAGGCAGAAGAAGCTTTATGGCTGCATCCTCTCTAATGTTGTAAAATCTTGTTTTTATTGTTGTTGTGAAAGTTTCAAAGCATAAAACCTGTACATACAATATACTGTCAGTTACGTTTAGTGTGAAACACTCATGATACAGAGGAGAGTGTGTTTGTCTGCACATGCAGAGGTCGCGGTGTCCTCTGTCGATATGAGCTCGGTTTAATCTGATTGTAAGATCAAACAGAAGGTGAAAGAGTCGCACAAAAACACCAAAGCTTATCACAACAGCGGGCTTATCTCACTCTGTCCACACGCTGCAAACATACAGCTCGCTTTGGTGATACAGAAAGGGCAGAAAAAGTCACACAGAGTGATACATAGAAGAGAATGATGTGTGGTGCATAATTTAGCAACCAAGTAGATTTACTACAGTTATTTTCCAGTTAAAGTTACAGGTTATTTTGCAGGTTTGTATTTCATGCACAGACTATAATCTGACACTATATGATACATTGATCACATCTGACTCAAAGAGTTGCATCAAAAAACATTTCTCAGGTTTTTATCTCTGCACATTTGACATATTCTTTAAACTGAGAAATTTCACAGTCGTTAGTCAATATTTTTATCTCCTTTGTTTCAAACACTGTACACTTCTTTCATTTACAAAAAAACAACATATTCTCCATTTTGAGAATATTTTTTCCATTTTCTTTGGCAAATACCTGTATTTGCTTTGTTTGGTTCTTGAATTATGTAGTTCTTTATTTTCTTTTTCTTTTGTTTCACCATGTTCATTGTGATGCTAGAATATATCTGTGCAAATTCCTTGTAGATAAAAACCTATTTGGCAGTTTAATCTAACAATGTATAAAGTTGTTTAAAACACCTTCAACCCAACTTGCTACAATATTACTGTGTTTCCTACACTTTGAGTCTTTAATAATAATAATAGTTAGAACTTCACAATATGTGATTACTTTCACTTTTTGTAACTTGTACTGGTGGGGGCACTCTGCTTTGTAAGATTTCATAAGAAGGACAGTGACACATTAAAGAGAGAAGAAAGAAGAGACAGAGAGAGAGAGGATGAGATCAGACGAAGTTGCTTGGGCTGAAATTGAATACGTGGTGCAGAGTAACGACTCAGCCTTGATACATTTACCCCACAATAATTTGAATTGTGTTTACATGACATTGAAAACTATATAAAATACATGTCAAATGACAAAAACTGCACCACAGCACTTACAACTCAACTCTAACCAGCAGTGGATGAATGACACTCATTAGGATATTTCTTTAACTGAGGCCTTACAAATGACTGAAATACAATATTCTGATAGATCTTTCCTGTCAGAATGCTGTAATTGCACAAGAGATTGATTCAGTTACTGAATTCCTACCCCATTTCTCTGGCGTTCTCCCCATAAACGTCCCATTTTCAGAGTTCCAGACAAAACGTCCAAAGTCTTCACATCGCTGCCCACAAGTCCTCTTCTCTTTTAAAGCGGCCATGATGAAACTCTGTGTTGACTAGGATCCACAGTAGACCTTTTCTTGTCTTTACTTAATTGTCTAATTTTTATTTCTCTCCTTCTCTACTGAAGTTGCAAACGCTTTTGTCTGTTTCTCCTCTCTCCTGTTCCTCCTCAAAGGTTTTGAGGCACTTTCAGGTTTGTGTTAATGTTTCATTCTCTTATACAGGAAAACCTAAAAGTCACACCCTGGACCTCACTCCAGAGTGATGTGTGTGTTATCTCATATTCACTATTTATAAGGCCAAGATAAGGCGGGCATGCAGGTAGGGGACTGAGGTGGGCCAACGCAGAAACAGGCAAACTTTCTTATTTGGCAACAGCCTCCCTCGCTCTTTGAAGAAACTTCAGGATCACCTTGAGCAACCATGTTAGCATGTTAGTTTCAGTCAAGGTGAAAGTGTGTGTATGATTTGCTCAGATTTAAAAAACATGCTCACAGATTAGAGTCACTTTAATAATTTCATCCGTGAGGCAGCAAAAATCTCCAATTTGCTTGTTTTGTCCAACCAACAGTTTAAAACGAAATATATATCAAATTTACAGTAACGGAAATGAAAAGAAGGAGCAAATCCTCAAATTTAATAAACATGGTAGCTGTTGCATGTCAACATACTAAGTGTTAGCAGTGTAATTTTGGCTTAAAGCACAGTTGTGCTAAAGTAAAATTTCCCAAAGCTGCATAGCTACACACTCAGTGTAAAAACACAGTATATTTTGTTTATTTGTTATCAAAATTTATTTCATTATTGATTATTTTGAGTCCATCATCCAAGAACTGCTCAATTTTATGTCTGTTTTAATTTTTAATTTTTAATTTTTAATTGTACGTGTTTTAGACTATTTTGAAAACAGATCTCTAGGAAATACGCGGTAGACAGACAGATGAAATAGACAACAAAACCACCTTGAGCATCTGGGACCACCTTAAAACACTGCTTTTTAACCATGTCATACAGCTTTATCATAGAAAGATATACTTGCATACATCTTAGATCTCTGCAAAGCTTTTTGTTACCCTTGGGATTTCCTCTCTAAGTCAAAAACCCAATGATGCAAATACAAACCAAAGTTAAAACACAAGGGGTCTCTGAGCTAAATGCTATTGCAAGTATTCTGATGGTTAGCAGGTATAACATTAACGTTTCCCATGTTAAGCCACTAAGTTCAGCATGTTAACATGCTAACAGCTGCCAATTAGCACTAGGTCATTACTTATGCAAGTACAGAATGTAGTCATGTTTACTATTGTGAACACATCAGTCCTTTCTCTCATTTCTCTCTGTAAAAGAGTCTGTTTCACGATTCTCTCTCTCTTTCTCTCTCCAAACTGCATTCTTGTCATTTCCAGCCTACATGCTAACACATGTATCCCTCCTCTTCTTCCACCATCTCATTGGTATTTTCTCCTGTCTGTAATGTTTAGTGGGACTTTGTTTCATTCCCTGCGCCCCCTTCCCCTCTTCTTCATCATGCACATGGGCTAGCCCAGGAGATAGTATTACAGAGTGACGGAGTGAATAAATCCCTTTGGTGAAAGGTGATGAGTCAGGTAGATCTGCATGCATGTCCGCATGTGTGTGTGCATGTGTGTTTGCATGTGTATGACTAAGAAGAGAAGGGACTCTCAGGTTTAGTCATAGCCTCATTGAGAGAAACACTGGCTGTCTGCAGCGAGCAGATGATCAGGTGCACTGACGTTTTTTACCTCTGAAGTACTGGAAGAAGAAGAAATTCAAATCAAATCTTGTTCTTATCTGGGGATTAGTCACCCATCACCCACATTCTTTTCTGCTACTTTCCTTTTCTTTTTGCAGTTTTTTTTTCTGCTACTATTTACAGAAATTCACCTCCCTCAAGCACCTTTTCTCTGTGAGTTTTCCTTCATCTCAAACTTTTTTTTTTCTACAGTCCCTCCACCTGACTTTAGGACTGCATCATGATGGATATTGGTGGCCTGACGACAGTGGTGGCCAACTCTGCCTACATCTCGGCTCGTGGTAGCCTCGATGGCACCGCCAACCCAGCATCCAACCGAGACAAGAAGTACCACTCCCGCCTCAAGCTGCCTCACATCACAGTGTGTGAAGGTCTACGGGAGACGTTAGATCTGGGTTTCCAGACAGTCTGTGTGGAGCAGCCCATAGGCAAGCGTCTCTTCCAGGAGTTCCTGGACTCCAACAATGAGTACAAAGGTCCCTGCCGCCTGTGGAAGGATATTGAGGAATACAACATGTCTGAGGATGAAGGTCGAGTCAAGAGAGCAAGCAAGATCTTGTCCCGGTACATGGAGCCTGGTGCTAAGTATTTCTGCCCCTTCCTTCCAGAAAACAGCATCACAAAGGTCAAAGAGAAACACGAAGAGGCCAGCGATGAGCTTTTCAATGAGACCATGGACAGTGTGATGGACTTTCTCAAGGAAGTGCCATACACTTTCTTCCTGGAGAGCATGTATCTGAAAAGGTTTCTGCAGTGGAAGTGGTTGGAGATGCAGCCAATGGGAGAGGACTGGTTTCTGGATTTTCGTGTATTGGGAAAAGGGGGTTTTGGGGAAGTGTCTGCCTGTCAGATGAAGGCCACGGGCAAACTGTACGCTAGCAAAAAACTTAACAAGAAGAGGCTGAAGAAGAGAAAAGGCTATGAGGTAAGCAAACAGATCATAATAAGTCATTTCTTATTAGAAAAAGAGTGAAAACACTGAACATGTGGAAGTTTGTTAGATAAGGGCTATCACACATTGCAGTTTTTGCAGTGGTTGAGGTTTGTAAACATGAGCTGTTGTCTAGTTTGTCTCTTGGTCTCTAGGCCTTTTATATGCAGTACCCACATAATCCTCCCTTCAAAACAACAGTCAGTAACTAGATGGAGCCCTGCAGACGACGTTCGACACCTTTGGCTTATATGATTAGTGCCCCAAGCATTAGAACATTTTGATCTCCTTATAAAGTGCCAATCCTGCCATGTTTATAAATGGAGCAGCTCTGGAGTGGATTTCCTAAGCTACTACTCAGATCCTAAAACAGAAACAAGATGGCTATATCTTAAACAGCTACAGCACTGATCAAAATAATACTGTTTATCTCTGTGTAGGTCTATGGGAGAGACAGGCTGTGTTTAGATGCAACAGTGTATCTCACATTAAAATAGATTTACTCACACAGGAGATGTGTTTCAATTATTTACCACATCGTTTTAAATGTTTTATTGATTAATTGCAGCTCTATATATATTAAAATGCAGTCATATACATATATTGCGAAATGACTCTCCTGGCTCCCTCTTGGATGTTGCCTCATGAATGCAGGAAGCTCTCAAGTGTCGGAGGCCAGAGCTTCAGATCATACACTTACCACACATACCACATTATATACTACATCTGTTAAGATGCACAAGTCAAAGCCTGACAATGTTAACTGAGTTTCAGAAGCAACAAAAAGGAAAAGTAGAGGTTATTTGTGAGGAAGTCTAACTGCCGTGTCGTGTAAATGAATTTCATAGACCTGGATCGACTTGTTTCTTTGATAACCTGGAGTATTTTCCAGCTGAGTGAGCAGCCATCTTTAAATGAGATGATTTCAAGGCTGTTTTAGTAGGGCATCACGGGTGAAGCACAACTGAAGTAAAGGTGGCTGCTCTGAGCATGACATGGCATATCCACAATATATCAACATACAGTACATAGCATCAGCGAGGTTATCCAAATGCACAGAGCAGCTTTGTATAGACACCTCAAGCGCTGCTGAAACTGTAAGCATCTATTCATATCTACTGTCCCTTCCTGTCCTACAGGGGGCGATGGTGGAGAAGAGGATCCTGGCTCGAGTTCACAGCAGGTTCATTGTCTCTTTGGCTTACGCCTTCCAGTCAAAAACGGAGTTGTGTCTGGTCATGACCATTATGAACGGAGGAGACTTGAGGTTTGTTATCCTTCATTTTCACGCACCAACATGCCAATCCAAACATCCTCACATTTCAGTTTCTCCATCTCATCCTTCATCCTCTCAGGCTCTGACAAAGGGATTTAGTTTAGAAACTTTGCAACCCCATGTTGAGAATTAGCATTTTGATTTGGGGATTTTTTATTTGATTTTAAATTCAGGATCTCTTGTGCTTTTTGGATCAGTGATTCAGATTGCCTTATATTTTTTCCATAATTCCATTTACTGTTTTGCCCCAAAAAAGAGGTTGGGAAGTTATGTATGAATGTTCTGTAAGGCTGCATATTACACATATTCACATATGTAAGCACAACATGTCTACAAATAAATGTCTAAGCTCTACAACCTCTCTCATGTTTCTAGGTATCACATTTATAACGTGGACTAGAACAACCCAGGGTTTGAGGAGTCACGGGCCTGCTACTACGCTGCTCAGATCATCCAGGGCCTGGAGCACCTGCACCAGAGGAGGATCATCTACAGAGACCTCAAACCAGAGAATGTGCTGCTGGATAATCAAGGTCAGACGCTGTAGTCGCTTGTTGTGATGTGTCCTAAAGTGCAGTCTGATGTCATTTTTTGATGACTTTCTCTTCGATGACTTTTTAAACTGGAGTAATTTCACTCAACAGAAGCAGCTCAATTAAACATCTATTTATACATTCAAGAGATGAAATTTGTTTGTCTGGGAGTTCAATGGGGAATCATGGGTTACCGCTTGAATATTCAATGAAAACAATTGTTTTAATTGCCACTTTAAGAAGTTTTTTAATTGGAATTTCTTTCCTATATCACTCCCACGTCTCTGCTAAATTGAGCAGGTTGTTTAAGGTTAAAGTCGGCGTAAAGTCTGGAAGCAGGTGAAACACTTAGCCTGGCTCTGTCCAAAGGTAACAAAATCTACCTATCAGCAAGTCAAAAGCTCACTGATCTGATATCTTCATCGCTTGGTACGTACAATAATCCAAGTGTTAAAAGGACAACTTGTGTGACTTTTTAAAGTAATAAGAAGGGCCAGACTTGGTGTTTTCTCTGGTCTTTATATTAAAAAAGTGGTAACATATTTTTCACTTAACTTTCTGTGAGAAAACGAAAAGAGGTGTATAGAAACTTAAGAATAGACCAAAACGTTTAACCAGTCCTTTAAAAAAATTACATATAAACCTGCAATTACTTGTGAACACAACAATAGTGCTCTGTAATCAAATTGCTTTTACCAAGTATAACCAAAATACAAAATACGTTCTCTTCTTGACTTTAAAAATATGTCCAAGTCTTGGCATCCTGAGGTAAAACACACACACACACATATATGTGCTGTTCTGTATAAACACACTGAACCACCCACATGCACTTCACACCTACAGTACACTCTATGTCTAACTTCCAACACAAGGACGTCTTTCAGTTATCATGCTACCACGGCTCAACGAGTCAGAGACGTAGTGTGCGGGTCAACATTCGTATCTGTGACGTGCACAGCTCTTGACATTACCCTGATGTTTGTTCTCACAGGTAACGTCCGTATCTCTGACCTTGGACTGGCTGTGGAGCTGGCTGATGATCAGTTCAAAATCAAGGGCTACGCTGGGACTCCAGGTACAGTCGCAAAAAAAAAGATTTACAAAATACAGAAAATTATTCAAGACCCCCATTTACAAAATCCACGGCTTTAAAGAGGACTTATTTATCTCTCTCACTCTGTAGTTAATATGTAATATTTGCTTCATTCCATGCAAAAGCACGAACTACAGTGTATATAGACTGTACAGCTTCCGTTGCCTCTCCAACTAATCAGTGTTTCTTTAGAGGTTAAACTCAGATCTTGTACTCAAGTTCAAGTAAAAATACCAGTTTAGAAATATATTAGCAAAAGTCATTCATTTACATCCTTACTGGAGTGAAAGCACAAAACTGGTGACATCAAAACATGCAGGTTGGTACAAAAAGTAAAAGCAATCTTCAGGGAGAAAGGGCCCATTTTATGTTAATGAGGCAGATTATAAATTATAGCAACATTTAGACCATTAAGGAGGGAAAAGCACTGAATGAATAACAAAAATGGGAATTTTTTTGAATTGTTGATTATTGTGATCTGGCTGGTAACCAGTTCAGGAGTCATGACGTCAAACATGCTGTGCCTTAATCTATAATCTACCATAAATAATCTACTATATTGCTAGTTTAACAATATTTCTATATTTTTATCTTATGCATGTAAAAACTCAACACTTGTAGGGTAAGAATACTAAATTTCTTCCTGAAATGCAGTGGAGCAGCGGTGGACGAATTTGTACAAAATTGCACAAAAATCAAAATACTCAAGTAGCAGCTCCAGATTACACTACTGTATGTTTTATGAGTAACAACAGCTGCAAGCCACTTCTTTACTGTTAGAAAGGCTTGAAATCTAATAACTTAAGTTTTTGTTCTCAAGATTTTAAGTGATACAGATTTTTTAATGGATTCACTTAATTTACTTTCAAAAGGGTAGTTTTGATCGCTTCATGTATTGTCCACTCTCTAACTGAGAGCTCATGACCTGCAGGTTTCATGGCTCCTGAGCTGCTGAGAGGAGAGGAGTATGATTACTCTGTAGATTACTTCACTCTGGGGGTAACTCTGTACGAGTTTATGGCTGCCAAAGGCCCCTTCAGGACCCGGGGAGAGAAGGTAAAGTCTCGGTCTGTGCCTTTTTTTTAGATAACTGTCTGCTTTAAATATGTTTTCATTGGTTCTTTGGCTCCATTTTCTCTGCAATTTTTCTCAAAGCTTTCTCAGCCCTTTCTGACATGTGACGTTTAATCCTGCTTTTTCTAAACCTTTGCCCTCATACAGCAACATTTTTTAAGACTTGGTGGCTCAAGTTTGCCCCCTTGTGGCCTGATTGTGTCAATGCTGTTAAATATGAAGCCCTAATCCTTCATTTATCCAGCAGTGGCAGAAGTGACTATGCCTTCTACTTAAGTGATACTGCCACTCTGAAAAATACTTCATTATGAGTCCTTTCAAGATTTTAATTATGTAAAAGTACAAAACTTTTACTGGTAAAACATACTATACATATCAAAAGTGAAAACAATCAGGCTACTAATAACTAACTACTTCATGTACTGCTGGATAGTTTAATCTACACCTCTGCTTCATAATTTATATTTTGTTTGTAAAATGTGAATGTGCAAAGTAATTAGATGTAAATGTGTAAAAATAAGTGTAGTGGACTATAAGAACACTATTTGTCCCAGAAATATTATTGGAGCACAAGTGTGAAGTATAAATTAAAAGTACAAGTTGAGTACTTGTGCATTTTACCTTATTACATATATTTACACCTTGAGTATACTGAAGTATACGGATATGTTGTATTTGAAAATGTAACACGATACATTGAGAAAACTGTGCACGTACAGAAACCAGAACTTCCTGCAGATAAGAAAAGAAAAAAAAAGAGTAGTG
>JAUZTA010000001.1:9806994-9817555 GCA_034780835.1 Ctenochaetus striatus
TAAGTGAAGAATATTCCTTTTTGTTACATAATCAAGAAAATACAGAAGCTCATGCAAAACAACCACCTGATTGACAAGACCATCCTCTCTGAAGGGGACTCCCCCCACGGTCAGGTTGAGCTCATGCATGCCCTTCTTTAGCGTGAACAGATCACCGTTTACTGCAATCTTCATCACAGCCTCCCTGTCAATCTTAATCACTAGACTCCGCCCCTGCTCCTCCACCGAGATCTGAGAAGACAAGGAAACATTTAAGGAGCTTTCAATCAGCCAGTAAAGCTAAAGCAGACAGTGTATTACTGTTCATGACAGAAAAACCTCTAACCTTTCTCCACTGTCCGTCATTGACGATGGGTCCACTGCTCGTGACCCTGCTGACTGTGCCATACTTCAGCTGTAGCTCCAGCTTCCCATGGTGCATTGCCAGCACAATCCATGAGCTGTTCAGGTGACCTCCAGCAAAGAAGATCACCCCCTCGGGATCGTAGGTGCGGAAGTCAAACTCAGCTGAAAAGCTAATGTGACAAAAATCATTGAGAATAAATTGGAAATAAAGGAAAAAGTTACAGTAAGAGCAAGTTGGATGGAAAAATTCCCTTTGGAGACCAAAATAATTTTGGCATGATTTTAAATCTGCTATCCACTTGGGATTTAAATAACACGGAGAGCATTTTCCAATCTAATATTAGCTTCAATTTTTTTGGAATTAGCTGCTTCTGTTTCACAAAATGACCATGTATGGTAAAAAACATTATCTTCTGAAAACAATTTATTCTGCATCATCTTCCTGATCATTTAGAGCTTAAATGATGCACAGCAGGGATGCAAGGTGAGTTTTGAGAATGGATTCAAGGAGCTGCACCCAAATAAGTTTAAGTTATTATTTTGTAAGAGAAATATTATTTTATTTTCTATCTTGTAAAATACATTGATTTAATACTGTTTATGAAATGTTACACTTGCTTTTACTTTGACTGTCATCCATAAGTGAAACTAAAAGAGACTTTTCATTTAAACATTTATATGTCTGCCTACTTATTGAAACTATGGTATTAATGTAGAGACGGTGTGATTCTTTTAGAAACCTGTTGAGAGTGTTTAGCATGAAAATATAAGTTTCTCACCCAGTTTGAATCCTCCTGCGGAAACGCAGCCTTACAACTGGTACCCCGCTGAACATGCGGCCCAGGTAGAGGGAGCGAGAATTCCTCTTCAGAGACGGCGTCATACAGGGAGTTAAAGGCTGCAAAAGCACGGAAAGAATAAAGCTTGAGATAATGCATGTTGTTACTGCACAAGCGTGCAAGTACAAGTTTGATTTGTCTCATTCAAAATAGTTTAACAGATTAAAAAAAAATGTAGTTATATTTAAAAACAAAAGTAAAAGCTAAGCTATGAAATTGCCGGTTTAGATTTGACACAGTTCATGTGTTTCACCTTACAGCTCCTGAGGTCCTGGGCCAACTTCATGCCCTGACGACCATCACAGAAGCAACGGAAACTCCCTGGAGTGTTCAGACACTCCTCAGCACACACACCCGCCTCGCACTCATCCACATCTGACAAATGACAGAGCAGATAAAAGAGATAAAAAAGAAGAAGAGATTAAAGTCATAAGAGACTGAGAATCAGCGACTTCAAGAGGTTCAAGAGTCCAATCAGTGGAGGAATTAGTCAAAACAGAAACTTTCATGGTTTTAAAAAACAGTTTCGCATGCACGAAAAAAAAAAAACATCAGACGTTTTTCTTGTCAACATATCAGGGAAGGAAAACAACACTTGAGTCAAGTGGTCTTTGACGTTGACTCGGTGGTATCTCCTCGCTTCATATACAACCTTACATGGCCATGAGAAGGTTGGCTATTATAAGCTTTCATTCTCAGAGGAGAAACTCTGAGGTTATGAAAAGTCTGGTTTCCACTGCAGAGCAAAACAGGGCACACGAGTGATTAATGACTTTGGTTAAAGTCTGTGAGTTCTTATTCAATGTTTTTACCAATAGACCGGATGGTTGTGGTTATTAATCTTATTATGTTATTTTACTAAATACCAAGGCAGATTTTTTTTGGCCTTGGACCATTCCTTCCTCCCTTAATTCATTCCCTGAGTTTAAAAGTGTATGTTGAGTAGTCAGCTAATGTCTCTTGCTACAAATTTGGTGGTCGTGTAAACTTAAACTTATGGCATGTCTTCTGTGTTGGTGACTTATGACTACTGCATTTTAGCTCATCTGTTTTGCTTTTTACAACTATTTCTGTCAAATTTGAAAGCAAGAAAAAGTCTGGCAATAATATTATGTGCCAAGCAACTGTAAATCACATGGTCAAATATGGTGTATTTCTACCCTGAAATTGAATTTTTCTAAAAGCACAGACATGGTGACCTGTTACCTACTTAAACAGAATTTCTCCAAATGTCTTTGCATTCCTTTCATGACCCCCACAACACAGCTGCATCTAGTCCTGCTGAGGCTGGAGCAGATCCTCCGTCCCTTCTCATGAAACTCTGTGTATGTGTGTCTCCTTGTATACACACTCACCAACACAGCTTTTGGTTTCATTGTCGTAAACATAGCCGATGTCACACAAGCAATCGTAGCCGCCCTCTCTATTCTCACAGCGTGCTGTTCCACACACACCTGGGTCCTCACACTCGTCAACGTCTGAAAGACACAAAAAGAACTCAGCTGGACAGAAATTTAGAACAGGAACAGGTCAGCTCCTCATCTAATAGAACCTGATCTCAGAAGGTTATCTGTACCTTTTTTTTATTAGTATCAGAAACAAAACATCTTTACAGTCTGTAAACACTATATACATAAAACATATTAACTGCTTCTTATGACTAACTACATCACACATATATTTGAAATTTCAAATAGTCTTAATCATGATTTTATGAACATTTTACTCATCTGTGTAAACCTACATTAAATCCATTTTTTGCACTAAAATGACAATTGCATGAGTTTGCTAATTTTGGACCGTGTGAAATGTCTGCGAGGTTGAAGTGTTTTCATTCATTATCTAAAGCATTATTCTCCATGGACTTATGGACTTAAGATAATAATCATTAAAATATTTTAAATAATTAAACAACAAAACAGTGACAAAACAGCTAAAATGCAGACTGAGTCAAACAAAGCGTTTCTTTTATACTGCCATGATTCCAGTTGTTAGACAATATCCATCTATGGTTTGTGGCGTACCATTACACATGTGGCGTCCTACCAACATGTAGCCTTGGTGGCAGGAGCAGCGGTAACTGCCCATAGTGTTGTTGCATTCATGGTCACACCCTCCATTTCTCTTGCTGCACTCATCGACATCTGCAAACAGGGACGGCGGTACAGTCAACATGAGGGCAGGAAAAACATCATCATGGTCTGCATACAGCATTGGGTTGTGCGGATGGCATCAAGATTTCCTATAGCAACTAAGTTCACGTTATATTCAAAGGAACCCATTTTGTAATTCTGAATAAAAGTGTATTGTGTAAAGTTAAATGCAGTTTGAAAAGCTCACAGAAACGTCCTATGCATTTGTTAGACGCCTGACAAATCATTTGACACACTATGTCATTGTGGCTGAGTGCTGCAGCTAAATGTTTAGGAGGAGTGCGGTTGTCAAGTGGAAAAGACTCAGACCGAGTCAAACTGAAGCTGTTTTGGTTTCCTCTTGCAGTAAGGTGGCAGAATGAGTCAGAGTGGAAATGTGCGGAATGGTGGCTGTGCCGTAAATCAAAGAAACATGTTTCCCTCTCCCTCACAGTGTGTCTGTAAAAACTATGTGCTTTCCCGTTCCTGCTTATACACTTAATATTTGTTTCATTTCCCTTCTGAAAGTAAAATCTTTGGTGTAACTGTCACTTTTTTCAGAGGAGATGCAAGCCGTGCCTCACATCTATACACAGTAACAAGCTCTGACCTCTAAAGAGACACATGGATTCCTGTTGGAGGTTCTAGAGTTCATATTGACTTGACACATCATTCACACATCGCTCATAACAGCAGCAGCAATAACAGTTGAATATGATAGAGGCACATCAGAGTAAGAGTTGCAATTATAAGATAAAAGTGAAACAATAGAAGTGGAGTCATGAGGTCAAAATAATTAAAAGAAAAACATTCACATTAAATGACTAATAAACTGTGACACTATTAGGCACATCTGGCTTCCCATCACTTCCATTAGTCACACATTTATCTATCTGTGGACCGGAAAGGAGCTGTCTGTCACAAACAAGGTCACAGTGACTTTGACATCCACCCACAGACTCTGGACACAACACCGGATGATGGTGCAAAATAAGTTTGACCTCTGCTGAGCTCCTGCGCATCATGTCTACCTATACATCCTTTCTCACTTTCCATAGAGATGACATTACCTTTCTCACATCTGGCTCCGGCCCAGCCTGTGAAACAGTGACACAGGAAGTCACCTTTCTTGTCCTCGCAGCGCACAGTACCTCTGGCATTGCAGGGGGATGGAGAGCACTGGTCAGGAATATCTTCATGTGTGAGAAAACAAAGACAGACAGACACAGAGAAAGATGTGTTGAGTATTGCTTTAAAAATGAGTCCACACAAACGAGATGCATTCAATGAGTGTAACTGTAAAGATGATACCAGACACAGGAAGGGCATCTCTAATATTCTGCATATCAGGAGTTCAATATAAATAGCCTAATGCTGGCTAAGCTCTCCTACCGGAGATGCCCTAATTCCATCCTTCCCGACATATCTGTCCTCTGGCCCATAAAAAAAAGGAGATCGACTGCCAATGCAACTGTCTGTTCAACTTTTGTCCCATTTTTCTGGTAGACAATTTCATTTGAGTCCTCTCTTTCACTTCACGCTTGTATAAGTGAGCACACGTGCAAATCTTTTCTCTTCTCATCCTGTTTCCCTTTCTCAGCAGTGGAGTATCAACTCCAGCAGACATGCCCAGACTTGTCAAGCCCGTGGAGAGAGAGAACAGGACTCTGTCTTAAGAAAAGGAGGGGAGCGTGAGAGAGATAAGCTCACATGTGAAACAAAACTTCACAAACAGGCCATTTTCCACTTAATGGTTCAAGAAAACTGCACGTGTAAAAATCTCAATTTCATTACTCAGTCATCTATTTTATACGACTTAAGTTCATTTTAAAAACTGTAACATGCAGCCATTGTCCGTCACTGTTTGCAAACACAACATTCAAACTTTGTACCTCCACCTCATCTCGACTTGACTGCGAGAGTAGAGGCAGTTAATAAATTAACAGAGTGAAGAAAGGGAGGTGTGTCATCGAGAGCAAATGAGTAAATTTGGAAAAATTTCCTTAGCTTACATGCGATTTCCTGTTTGTTTGTTTTTTTTAAACTGCAGTTACAATACAAACAAACGTGCAACTCGGCACAACCCTGCAGAAAGGTGCAGGAAGACCAGATTAGATTTGAGTTCACCTGAAGCACACGCTTCATCCACACTGATGTTTTTTCCTTCTGCTGCATGTTTACACAGACATGCAGCTCACGTCACAGACAGAGAACAGAGCAGAGACAAGACAGCAACACGACAGCTCAGTTTTAGAGTACTGGGTGGAGGACACACTCCACTGCCCAAAGTCTGACTCCCAGAAATGTCCCAAACTCAGAAA
Source organism: Ctenochaetus striatus (assembly GCA_034780835.1). Classification (NCBI taxonomy): domain Eukaryota; kingdom Metazoa; phylum Chordata; class Actinopteri; order Acanthuriformes; family Acanthuridae; genus Ctenochaetus; species Ctenochaetus striatus. Next base: position 9,812,632 of record JAUZTA010000001.1, read on the forward strand.
AATAAGAAGAAAGTTTTGAACAAAATAACACCTACCGCATATGAAAGTATGCCTCTAATGTAATATTTCAGGGCTTTATGAATGCTGACAGCTTAACCACAGTGACAGTAAATCTTACCTACACATGGGTGCCAAATTTAGTGGCAAAAACAAACCAGCATCAATTTCATGCTCTTGCTGTGAGGAGAACGAGAAATTCTGAATGCTAGTGGATACTCATAACAGATCCGATGTGCACCATCAACTTGTGAGAATAAATGAAGACTTACAAACATAAAACTAACGAAGGTCTTTCAAGAAAAGTGATCCGCCCAGCTTTTCATCCAACTGTCAACAAAATGTTACCTGTAATCTTCAGACAACTAAGCTGTGTGATCTACTGCAACACTACAGATGATTTTTGAGTGCATTACCAGGTTAAACATCCCACAAAATACATTAGTCGGTTAATGGTACAGGGGCATTAATAACCTTTAAAATGTCATTAATATCAAAATCAATATTAAAATTATGTCTGTCCTAACACATGGATATGTTTGGATGATTACTACTATAGTAATGCATTCTATGCTAATGGCCTGTTTACTGTGTCAGTTACCAACAAAATATAAGCTTCATGCAAATTTTAGCTTTTTGTGAAAAATCCCTTCAGGTGATGCAAAGTTTAAAGATGTTTACAGAGGTTCAAACATTTTTTGACATTAAATAACTTGTGTTTATCTCTTTTAGTTATCATGGATATTTGCATTGTATTAGTGAAAGCCAAACACAAACAAAATAAAATATTAGTATCACTGTATGCTTCTTTCTAAAAAGCAGTCCTTTAATCAAATGAGATGAAACCAATCAAAGCTGCTGGTGGCTAATCTGTTGGGTTTTTGTGAACAAGCGTGAGTGAGTAACCGCAGGTCCCTTAACAGGATGTAAATGTAATTTCACTGAATGAAGCACACACTGTAGACGCACCACAATGATGATTTCTGTAAGCCCACTGAAGTTTACAGAGCCGCAACAACTAATATCACATAGTTTATAGACTGGAGTGTAACAAATGTGTTTTTAACGACTTGATTTTTCTGCAGAGCAATTTACGAAACATCAGAGTCTGCAAACTGCAGACTGATGAAGCAGGAAAAAGGCAGCAGTCAGAGGATCTACACTGTCTGCTCTCCTCACAGTGAAATCAATCATCTCTTTGAATGAGGTGATTGATTTTTGAACTATATCTTCCCATAACATGCTTGATTGTAAAACTGCATGTGCTTAATATTTCATAAATGGAATCAGTGGAATGTCATAATCTGCTTACCATCCATCTTGGGTCTGTACTGAGACAGATGGGTGGAGATTTGCAGTGGGAGAGAGAAATGGTGAGAGAGATAAGTGGTGCACTGACAAATAGATAAAAAGAAAAAAAACGAGCTGTCGTGCCACAATGCTGCAGCTGAGTCATGGAAACCCCCCCCTGAGGTTCCTCAGCCAATAGCAGCAAAGCAGGGTTGGTCCCTGTATCCTGATGCAGCAGAAATCCTGCGCTCCACTCACGTCAGACCTTTTTTCCCACGTCACTCCTCCACAAGGCCAGCTCATGAAGGAGCTGGTGCAGGCAGGCACGCAGAGAGAGAGTGAGTGAGTATGTGACGACTGAAGGGGTGTGTTGCTTATTCACCAATGTGCGGCATCGCTGTAGCAAAGTGCTGCAGTGCCTACTGAAGATACCCGGTATCACGCACATATAGCACACAAGAAGTCACAGAATAGGTAGGTATGTCACACTGCAAAAACTGAACATAATTTGCAAAAGACACTTCACCCCTGGTCATCATCTCTCCCTCTTTTTTCTTTTCTAATTAGAGAGAGAGTGTATATTTGAGCGGTGATGCACAGCAGTGATACTGCAGTGCAGCCAGACCCCAAAGTATCACTTACTCTATTTTGATGAAATAAAACCCACACAGCGAAAACGAAGGATGAAAAACAGTTTGTGCAGGTATCTATCAACCTGTCTGCAGCTGTACCATCAAGCTCTAAAATTAAGTCTGTACATAAGAGAGCATAAAACTTACTGTGAACACATGTAATCAGATCTTGTTTCTTCTTTTCAGCATCTCCAAACTTATCCACACAAGCTGCACAGAAACAAAAGTGAAATTACAAACATATAATTTAGTCAAGCTGGCTATTATAAGTAGAGATGAAGAGTTTTAGTCAGAATGATAACTTACATAAATACTTTGGCCAGAAGTAGTCCTAAATCAGGCAGAAGAGACAGAGAAAGAGAGAGAGACAGATAAAGTTAAATTGGTGGATAAACAAAAATCTAAACAGAACAAGATAACATAAATAAATGCTTTCAATTGCTGGGGGTGGATTTTCATTAATACTTAACATATTCTAGGATTTGGTTTTGTTTTATGGCTGGTCTCAATTTTAATACTCATGGGAATGAGAGGCAACTAATAAACAATCATTATTTCAACTATGACATTAGACTTTGTAGATGTGTGTGTGTGTGTGTGTTTAGTATCACGATAGGGATCACAATATGATTACTCTGTAATCTGTGTGTGTGTGCTCCATCTAATGGGTGCGGCCCATTGCCAAAGGCTTCCTGAGAATTCTCTGCATTCCTGATTGTAGTAGCATCCCTCCCGCCTCCTGGCTGCAGCACTCCTCCACATGTAGGTCAAGATATGGGATGATCTACCAATGGAAAGACTGGCTCTGACGGTGCAAAGACTTGGGGAGAGTTTCTGCTGCAGTAGGAGCCAGATGCAGCAGCAGGTTGAGGTGAAAAAAGCCTCTTGGTACTAAAGTCTGCTAAAGCTACAAATCCCTGATTTGATGTGACAAATGATTTGCAAAGGTCAGACACATTTGGTTAAGATGCTGTGTGGCTGAGGATTACTTTATGTTAAAATAACAATCAGCTGTGACACCTTTTCTTCAATGGACTGTCTGTCTCAAATAATGTTGCCAAGCCAGTCAATGACAAGAAAATCGGTGTGGTTGATACTCAGAGTATCCACTTTTTCTTGCTCTGCAGAGCCAGAGAACTGCAGCAGAGGAAACTGCAGAGTCAGAGATGGGCACTTTCAGAATGAATAATGCAGCTATGTATGAGACTGCAGCTTTGTGGCACGACATGGTAGAAAACTCCAACGTTATTCGGCTGGTGATGTGTCAACTTGATTCAAACTGGACTACGTGGAACGTCACCTGACTTCACCTTTTCCTTTGAACCCAGCTCAACTTCCCTTTAATCCTCCCTCTCTCAGCTTCCCTGTCTCTCCACTCGGCTAATCTTACGTGTAATCTGTGAGTCATCGATTGCCTCATTCACTCCCTCTCCGCTACAATTCATAATGGCAAAACTTCAAGAGTAAGAGTGACCGTTAAAGAGCATAGCATTGCCAGTGACATGCTAACAAACACTCCCTTCACTACTCCCTGACTTACATATCAAGCGGTCAAACTGACACCATGCAAAACAAAAACACTAAGTGATACAAGGATCCACTTGTTGCTGACATTTTTCGACATCAACTATTTTAAAGGAATTTGGGTTAAAGTACCTACTGAGTAACATTCACTTACAATGACATGGCAACACATCACACATGGACGTCTATTAAACAGCTTAAAAGTCTGCATTCTTGGGCTCACGATTTTCTGACAGAGTAAGTTATTTTTATCTCTTGAGCTTGTTTGCATATTAAGCATGTACATACGTAGTATAAATTCAATAGGCTTATATATTCACATGGACGGAAAGGCTAATCTGCGCATTCATGACTGCAGAATAGAGACTAATCTGCAGTAAATAGCAAAACAGTGTTATGGATCTTGTTTGTTGGTGTAGAGAAGGAGGGTGGGAGCATGTATACAGATTATTGAAGCAATTTGCATTGACGGGTTGAAAAAACATTCACGCCACATGATGAAACGGCAAATCAGTCCCTAGCGAGAGACCAATGAGAATAGCAGGAGTTTGTTTGTATCGTTCAAATGCTTTTGTGTGTAAGGGAAAAGTGGAAGTAGGCATGTGTAGACACAGAGCAAGACAAATGGTAAGAGAGGAGATGGAGAAAAGATATCCAGGTGTTTTCCATTTTTGGCAGGAACCTAAGCCAAGTAGATCTTCAGCAGATAGGGCCAAATCTCAGCAAATAGAGTATGTTTACGACATAAAGACGTTCAGGGGACAGTGTGCACCTATATATATATATATATATGTAGGGGGTCATAAGGATGGAAGTGTCGTCATCGAGACTGTATTTCATAAACCACGGCTTAGTCACACTGACTCAATGTCTGTCACAGAAACAAACAAGAGGAGAAGAAAACATGCCTTTGTCTATGACATGGGAATATTATGTACACCAAAAGCTATCAGTGCTCTGGACTTATTGGAGCATGAACACCAGCAGCCCAGACAATGAATCATTAGTCTAGTGTTACGTTACCGTCATCAATTTTCAGTCAATATGAACATGATGTAAACAACTGGACCTGGCAAAAATTACACTTTTGGCTGCGTGGAATAATATGATTTCAACTGGTAATCCTGCTTTGATTAATTAACAGACCTCATTGAGTTTTTTTTTTTCGTTTTTTTTTTCAGTGCTGCAGCACCTCGGTGGAGAAGAAGCCAAGAGAAGATGAGGGTGGTGTGGTCGGTTTTAGAGGGGAAACCTGCATGCAGCTGTGAGTGAAAACCACAACTTTAGTAGTGGTTTTTTGGGGGGTTTTTTTTGCAGCCCTAATTTAAAACACGCTCACCGTCTCCGGGTCGTTTTCAAACACTTCTCTGGCCTCCTCTTTGGTGCACCTTTCCTCCACACACTCCCTCTCCAAGTGTCCTTGTTTCGTCTCCTCGAAAACTTGATTTGCTCTCCTGTGTCTGCTCAGAAACTGGTTCGCC
>JAUZTA010000001.1:9835495-9854764 GCA_034780835.1 Ctenochaetus striatus
TGTATGTGCTGAACAGGGAATAAATCCGCTCAGTCTCTCTGTCTCCGTCCACGTCCAGCTGGATGTTTGCTGGGAGACCGCTAAAAAAACAGAAGCACACAAAGGAATGAGAGAGTGGAAACAAGGGCAGGAACTTGACTCTGGACAGATTTTGACAACTTACCCAGTGCAGGGCGTGCACCCGGAGGCTGTGTCTGCAGACAGCTTGCAGCAGAGCCAGTGGCCGTTGAGGTAGGCTGAAGGATGGTAGGTGCTTAAGCGTTTGCGGTTGCACTGGCTGACTTTGGTCAGGATGTCGATCCAGTCACGTGCCTCCACACAGTTGTTGGCCTGGATGTAGAGTGCACGCTCTGGCTGAATGACCTGGAACATCTGTGGGAGGCAAACAAGGACAGGAAGTGAGGAAGAGTCTGTATACTTGCAGGAGTGACTTGGGCTAAATGCTTAAAGCTCCAAAGATTTTTGTGGGGGTTGTTGTGCAGCCTCGATGTGTGGGGTCCTTACGTTTTTCATCTTGAAAGACTCCTCCTCTAGCCTCTCAACAGCCAGGATGTTCTCGATGGGAATGCTGCACAGAGCTCCCTCACCTGGAGGTAAAAGGAAACATGAGACATTAGAAATAAAAAGTAAATTACAGAAAATTTGTGTATAATGATGATTATGTTTATTAACTTAAGTTAAAAAAATGTATTTCATCTGCAGTTAGAGTCCGCTATATGCCAACTGCATGCTACATACTAAATGTACACAGCAGGGGCTCAAAGTCTGACAAAATAAAAGACATCTGCATCCCATTCTAAGCTGATTTGAAGACATTTACCTTTATGATTCTGATAAAAGTCAAAGTCATACTAAATCTAAATCTAAACCAGTGCTAAAAATCAGCTTCCACTTGATTTTAGTATACAGACATCTACCAGTAACTTAAACCCTTATGCAGTAACTTAAGTCTTACATCTTTTCCTCTGCTTTTCAACTCTTTTGCACCCTCTGGGGAAAACCGTGTGACAATTTCACAACTTCACAGTATATAAACCAATATTTATAGTGTATTGTTTTTGCGCTAAAGAATTTTCTCACAACTATATGCAATACTGCATGTTTTAGCATCTGTGAGCAGCTCCTCTCTGTCCTTAGTGAACTGCATGAAGGGACAACAGTGTCCATCGAAAGGCACTTTTTTAGAAATGTGGAATCTGGAAACAGCCTGTGTGTATGTTTTGGCCTGGGCTTGTTTGGATGCAGCACAAATGCATTGCCTGCTCAGTAACTTAATCTCCACCACATGTGTTGGGCGCACATTGTGTTCTGGCTAAAATGTACTTTCAGCAGATTCTCTCTCTCTCCTTCGCATCCTCCTGCTGGTACTTAAGACAAGCACACACAATAACATAAACAGACGGGGAAACAATGCAACTGCAAGAAGACTTGGAGGAACGTTTGACTTCACCTTTGGTTTTGTGGTAGGTAAACTCATGGTTGGTGAGACGAAACCATCTCTTCTTGAAGTTCTTCATTCCAAACCGGTTCCTTCCTTGTGCTCTCTTTATCATAAATCTGCGGGAAGGTGGAAGAAATTCTTAAAAATCTGGACAGATGTGCTCAGGTTTTACAGAAATGTTAAATTATATCACATATTTTTAATTCTCTGGCACAATGCATCAGTTTTTTATGTCTGCAGTGCTTAAATAGTGCAGGACCTCAATGTATAAGAGTGTAAATTAGGTGCTTTACACAAAAATAACAACCATACTTTCATTCTCGTTACAGGAGTCCTGTGCAGTCAAAAATCTACATTTATCATTCCATTTACATGCTCGCCTTGTATTTATTGCTGCTGTACGTGTAAAAACAGCTTCAGTACAGCACTCATAGATTCACAGTCTATGAGTCGAACAGGAGATGGGTCAGCAGAACAAAGGTACCAGTGTTTTACATATTTTACCTTCAAATAGTGCAAAAAAAAAATTACCACCGGTCTCTTGCCAAAGCATAGCACAAGATTTTAGACTGATTTCCTTCCAAACAGCCACTGGTGTTTCAGTGCATTATGAAAATGAATGCTTCTTTTGATGTGTTAAACACTCTTTGAGTGCGGGCTGCTGAACTGCGAAAAATTAGAACTGAAACTTTTAATTAATCAAAGAGTGGGAAAATAATCAGTCATTTTAGTTATTTTTTAAGAGCGACACAACATAAATTACCTGATTCTGGTTCTCCAATGTAAGCGCTTGTTGCTTTCGGTGTTGAAAGCATTTTAAATTGATTTTTTTCTATTTTTGGAGTGTTGGTCATACAAAACAACACTTTTACACACTTAACATCAGATTCTTGGAAACTCAGATTATCCTTATTAATTTGGGAAAATAATGACCAAATTGCCAGATGTTAAACTTTTATTTTTAGACTAAAAACATCATAAGGCTCACAAATGCAGTGTTTCTCAGCTTATATGTAATAAGTAAATGCTTGCAAAAGTCCATAATGATGGATTAGCAACTTCAAGGAAGTTTCCAATCTCTAAATTAATTTTCAGGCTGTTATAAATCTAATGGAACCAGTGGGCATCTGTAAAGCGAAATCAATCTAAAAAATGATGTTATGCTTTGGAAAAGGTTTGACAGCAGTTCTTGTTAATGGGCTAAAACATGTAAAACCACCGGTATGGTCCTTTAAAGGGAGAGTAAACACTAGGATGTGTTTGTTTTAGAGTTTGAGGGCCATAGGATACATGGAATATGAAGCACCAGGGTTGTAAACACCAAAGTTACTACTCTCCTACATGAAAACTTGAACTTTTTTCACTCTCCTGAGGCAAAAAATGTGTTGGTTTCACATTTGCCATAACTCCTGGAGCTGTGCTGGAAACTCTAGTGCGTGTGGCGTGTGGTAGTGAACTGGTCACAGTCTAGATAAAGGGTGTTACAGGTCGGGATGTGGGCAAATATGAGATCCCAGATATGTTTGTACAGCAACCAATCCCTGCTCACTGTCACACCAAGCATGTCTGGCATGGCGAGGAACAAGAAGAGCTACCAGCACTAGTGATGCCTCCTAGGTAAGCAGGCTTAGAGGTTAACACTTTACTTTATACCATTGCTATCACTGTAAGCTTCAGTCCACTGCCATGTAAATGCAGAAAGACTGAGATCCTTCAAACATAGTCAGACAGTCACCTCATGGGTTGCTTTCATTTATGCCAGGTATAAAGTAAAGTGCAGCAGCATCTACAGTAGCGCATAATGTTTGGTGGGAGAGAATATGACCGGCTTGGCTTTGGAGGAGGGGGTTACAGTGCACACACAGGGGGTCACAAGGGCAAAGCCTTTATATAGAGAAGCTCTTACCTGCCCTTCGTGCCTTTTGACCCCTTCCCATCAACCCTCTTTATAGTGAGTTTTACACTCCTACGCCCGGTAGCAGAAACAAAAGAGGGTGGGGATGTTGATGAGCGAGGCGCTAGCACAACTACTGTCAGCTGGAAACTCTCCTCCCCTTTCCAGTCTCATTAGAAATATCATGAAAACAACAGCCCATGTGTTGTTAGAGAGCACTCGGTTTATACTCTCAGGTGTGTCTCAATGGGTGTTCACTTTAGAAATTAATCAAGGAATGAGGGGTCAAACATGTGGACGTAAAGTCCAGCTCCACTTTAGAGACAACTTTAAGGACTAACATTAGTTTAACTATGTGGGAAATAGAGTAATTCACTTTCTGGTAGGAAATTGATGAGAACATTAATGCTACTTTTGTGTCTGAATGATAAATATGATACTACTAGTAGAGGAAGGTAAGGTAGCTTAGCTTAGCTTCAGACTGGACATAGCTAGCTGGTATGGCTCTGTCTAACAAAAATCATATTCAGCACATCTTAATCTCATTTATTAATATGATATACCTTGTTTGCTTAATTAGCGCAGTATCCACAGCAAAAAAGTGGAAATCTGCAGTGACAGGAGGTTTTGTGCTAAACTTTTTTTATGCCTCTGAGCAGCTGCCAAGCAATTTAGCTGTTTCTAGTTTTGCTAACCAGCTGCTCGCCGTAGCATTACAATGACAATACAGACAGGTGAGTTATACCAGTCTTATACTCTCGGTTTCTGCCAGAAAGACGGCACTTTCCTAAATGTCCAACTATTTGGTTTATCACTTCTCTGGATCTGAACAGTTCAACCTTGATAGACAGTTTATCCTCTTGTCTAACACTAGAAACAAGTGCCAAGACAACCTTAAAGTAAAAAAATCACCTGTTTTCATGTAGATTTCTAATCAGTGTTGATGTGTAGGTTGTGGAAGTAATAAATTCATCACTGTTTGCTATCTCGACTGACAAAGGCAGGGGGAGTTCTGCTGCTTATTGTGCCATGTTGGCAGTGCCTACATGTACCAGGATGCACTGCAGATGAGCTTCTGATGCCCTCACCCACTGAGCAAAGCTAAAGTAAAGAAAACAAGTTTTGTTTCTGAGATTTCTGAGATGCAGCACACATCCTGGTGGAAAGCTAAAACGGCATGTAGTCCTTCCTAAACACCACTGACATCACTGGTGTCAGCAGAACAACAGATTATGCAGCAGCAGAACTCACCTTTCTCCTTCGAAATAGCACATAATGAGTAATTACAGCTTCAGCTGATCACATTTACCATCAACACTGATTAAAACATCCAGATAAAATTAAGCTAACTTTTCCTTTAATAGGGTGGTAGAAAGAAAAACACTGAAGAAGGTTACTTAGCAGTAAAAAGGTGACTGATGTCACAGCCACAGGTAACAGCCACAGTGCACAAGACGGTTTTACTATTATTATAAAATCTTAAATTGTTGTTTCACAAATCCTCTAAGTCAATCTTTTATGACTCACGTAGTTCCTCTTACTGGTGGTAGTGAGAGGGTTGTTTATAAGCACTTACTCTTTTTTTAATCTTTGGTTTGCATGAACATTAGTTTAACAATAAGCTGGCTTCTTACCCCTCTTTGAGCATGATGGGTGTTTCAATGCTCTTCTGATCCCATTTGCCAGAGGTGGAGATCAGGTCCAAGAACTGTGGAGCGAAGAAAAGGAAGTCATAAATCAGCATATTTATTGCTGTGGTAACTTTTGATCACTCTAAACACACTTTGACATCCCTCTCCCCCCACCACCTTTTCAACTCTTTTTTAAAATGTCTCCAGTCTTGTTCAAAAATGCATTTCATTGTTCTTTTATCTCAGTTTGTCAGAGATTTATTGTGCGTTAAAAAGAAAGAATTCAAACACTCACATTCTTCACAGCGTCCGCATATTTCTGCTCATTGAAGTAGTCATAAAATGCAGCCATGTAAGACTCTTTGAAATTGGCCTTGAAAGGAACAAAAGTGTGGAAAGACAGCATGACAGACAGAAACATCAGCAAACAGTGTTTGAATTCAGCTTTTTAGACTGAAACACAAACAGATTCTAGTTTAGTGAAAGACATGAAAACAGAAAATTACACTTTAATCAGAGAAACTTACAGATTTAGACTTGGCGAGACTTCCAAGGGTCTGAATTGTCTTGGAAATGAGGGTGAGAGTTCGAGAGGTGGCAGGATCCTTGGCAGATAAAAAGACATCAAGTGAATAAAATTAAATCTACAGACACCAGTTATGGCACTTTACCACATCATAAAAATGATACTAGTTATATTATATACAGTCTTAAATGCACAGTATGTTAATATCTGCCACTAGGGGGCCTCCAAATCAAAACAACTAAAGCAGGTAACATGAATCTTGGGAGCTGTTGTCCTCATTTTTTTTTAACAAAAACAGTTACTGATGAAAATGTATTTTACTGAATCATGTGAAATCTAGTTTACAGATGAGGACATATTAGAAATTTTATTCACATTAAGTTTAGTTATTTTTTAAAACTTTTTTTAAGTATCATCTGGTGCTTTCCATCTTTTTCCAGAAGTTCCAGAAAATAAAGGTGGATATAAATCCACTGACAAGTGACCAAACAAAACCCACCATTACCTTTAAAAAATTACATATTTCCCAGGGTTTGATTATTTTGGAAACATTTGAAAATATCAAAGCACACACAAATAAAAATAATAATAATATAGGTCTGCTGAAATATTACATATTATACCTTTAACTTGGACACGCCGGGGCTAAAAAATGTAATGCTGATTAAATTTGAAATGATCTCTTAACTTCAGCTTTTACACAAACAGGCATGATGTGAATATAAAAAAAAATCAGAACAGCAAAGTTATATGATCAAACACTTTTTTAGCAGAGATCCCTTATGAATATCTACATATGTATGAATTTTGGTATATTTAGAAACCAGACTCACTGGGTGGTGAGGCCGAAGATGGAACAGGTTGGGGGAGAGGATGGCTGGAGCGAAGAAACGCAGGAAGATGAAACTGCTCACTGCTGTGTATCGGACATCTTGGTCAACTAGACAGCAGAAAAAAAGAGAAAAAACCCTGATTATCTTATATATTTTACTTACTTTAATATTATCTAAGAAACAGTCAGTGTTTAGTTAAAAACAAACAAACAAACAAATAAAACAGATACTGATATTGATATTGTAAATGAGATGACCAAGTTGTCTATTAATATATGAAACATTTCAATTTTTACTTGTAGCAGATATATATAAAAAAGAAAAAAAACTAAACAAAACAAAACTCCAATATCAAGATAAACTGTAGGATTGTAGCAGTTATATTTTGGTTTGCGGTTCATTTGGCCTTTTTCCCATATAAATAATGTTATCTTAAAGAACATAACAGTACTTATACAATGTTATATTTTTGAAGATGGTGCACATTTTGGAAACCCACTGTGATGACACAGATTTGGGCTATTACAAACACTATCACACGCAAAAAAATAAACAAATAAATAAATAAAATCGAAATCATGTATAGCAGCTTGTTTCACCTGTGACTGCAGTGACATATTACTGCCAACAGAGGGCAGCACAGCATATAAGATGGGGAGCACATGCTCAACACACCACATATGACAATAATAAATGTGTAGGAGGCTTCATTGTTTTCAGGTTTGACACAAATAGCAGAGCACAAAAAGTGTCCTTGTACATCCTGCTCTTTATTTTATATTTCCTCTTCCTTATTAGCAGCTAGCTTTCTGTTTGTAAGTCACCGGGGACGTGAGTCACCTTGGAAACGGGTGGCAGCAGACTCTCTCAGAGAGAAGAAGATGTCACACATGACGGTGGGACAGCGAACGCCAGAGGTGGTGATAACGTTGAAGATGCGGTCCACGTAATGACGAAGGTTTTCCTGTGAAGGTGAAGCAGAAATGTCAGATACCATGGCAACCACACAAAAACAAACAATTGAACAAACAAACAAACAAACAAATGCACTTATCATCTTACCCTGTTTGTGTCCAGGTTCTCAGACTCTTTGAGCTTGACAGGGTCGATTTCACAGGGTTTGTGTTCTGCACAAATCTGTGTAGATTTAAAAAAGCACTGGAAGATTTAGTCTTCACTTATTAAGCAAAATATTCTAAATGGTGCTGGAGCATCAGATAAATTCTGACATTTGAAACAACAACTTTAAAGGAAACAAAGCAGAGTCATACCTCATCTATGATGGGTTTGAGTGTAACTTGCAGATAGTGCATTCCTGCCAGCTTCATGGTCTCATCAATGCATTTGGAAGTAAGCGAGTTTCCACGGAAAATGGTGTTAGGATCCCTACACAGAGAGGCAAAGTGTGTTTAGCTTCAAGAACATGATTGTTAAAGAGTGTTTTATTACATAAGATCAATGTGGCTGACTGTATGTTTCACTGCCAAATCACAATTTTAAGCAAGTAAATGCTCAAATACAACCTCATGATCCAATTTTTATTGTCACTTTAATCAAAAATCTCAAATAAAGTAACAACGGGGATTCAAGAATACATCTGTGCCTGATTTAAGACGATATTCATATGGATTAATATGAAAAATTTCCAGCATCTGATGCATCTTTGATGCTGTGATAAATCCACAGAAGTTTTATTTTTAACTACAGCTGGACTCTAAGGTACAAATGCATGACTGAATAATAAACATACTTATTGTGAAGCTGTGTTTTTTGCATTATTATTCAAAGATAAAAGATAAAAAGAGACGCTCACTGTGTGCGGTTTACTTCAGCGTGAGCGATGGCGCTGATGAAAGGCACAATCTTGCCATAGTGGAGAAACAGGCGCACGAGGGGAATGGCGGCTTCTTGCTTCTCTCGACACACCTCCCCGAGAATATGAGCTGTCGATGCCGATACGGGCTGAACAGAGAGGAGAAACATTTAGCATTCAAACTGAAAAATACAGAGCAGAACAAAGCACTGCAGGACACCAGAATATGTCCCAGAACAGCACAGAAACATTCATTTACACACACCCCGATGTTTGCAGAGTGCAGCAGTAGATCTCTGAGGGGAGTGTAGTGTTCGGAGGGGAAAACATGGTCCTCAGTGTAAACGATGTTCAGACGCAGAGAGCCGAGCTCTTCCACCTTTACTGACTTCCCTCCGTTCTCTCTGGGCTGAAGAAAGTACCTGAAGAAGAAAAAAGAATTTGAAATCTTCGATTGGACCAATCAGAATGTCCAAATGATTCAATTTTAAAGAAACTTAAAGGGATGATGTGTGCTTTTTGTTTTCACATTTTAAAAATTAGACCAAGTGACTTTAAATAGGGCTAAAAAAGACTTGCTAGTAGTGAAAAAACCTACACAGAAACATCACGTGACATCTCCCGCGGCTTAACAGAGCTTTTTAACATCCTTTACCTTACTGCTTTGGTTTTATGGTGCACAATTTTCTTTTATCTTTACTGTCATTCTCAACCTCTTTGAATGCACTTATTTGAACTGAAAAGCTTTAAGTAAAAAAATACTAAAACCTGACTGTAAACTACCTGCGCAGCACCAAAAAGCTGACAGATGCTGTCAGATATCAGCTGATGAACATAAGGGAGCTTTTATCAGCTAAAGCACCAGATATTTCCCTCAGGAGTTAGTGAAGATCATAAACAGAGTTGAAAACACAGTCAGTATTGTACATATGTCCTCTGTGTGGCCAGAAACATGATTCCAAAATAACCACTTGATGTGTAGATAAGATTTTTTTTTAACATAATAACCTTAAAATATCATAAATATCAATGTTGTTTACAGCTTGTAGCAAAGTGAGCTATAAGAAAGGAACATGTGGTACTGAAGGCTTTCTCATTAAATGTAAGGGAATAATTATCCCACTCTGAATTCAACTGCCCAGTTTTTCTTCCCTTTATTCAGATTTTCAAAGCAGTTCTCCCATTATTCACTTCGACAAAGTGTTGAGTTTTTCAGAAAAAAAAAACAGAGTCTGAGGCAAAATACAAAAACAGATTTTGTTGGGTCAGCATTCATGCTCTGTGAAATCTACTCTGCTTCAATACAAAAAACTTCTGCCATTAATGTACTTGTTGCTATGGCTCTGCTGTTGCTACTGCAACAAAACTCAGAATGTCAATGATAATGAAATCAAACCCACTCTGCCCCAGCAGGGGTACAGCACAGTACTTGTTCAGCGGAAAAACACACACACACACAAAAAAGACCCGAAATGATTTATGTGCCAAGAGGGGAGTGTGTGTGAAAAGGGAGTGTGTGTGATGTGTGGGTGAAGTTCCTCTCACCATGCATCGTGGACTCCTGCCTGACCCAACACTCGGAGAGGAACACGCACACCTCCCAGGAACTCGTCCCCGAACTTCAGGTTGCTGGCGTTCCACAGATCCACCCTGAACACAAACCACAGGCCGCATGTTCACACATGGAGACGCTCGAAACGACACCAAACAGCAAGACGCCGACACACACACACTGACTGTGCCTTAAAAACAGCTTCTGGCTCACCTCAGCGCCAGCTTGTCCACATCCTCTTCTTCAACATCAAACTGCCTCTTTGTGTAGCTTAATGGCCGAGTCACCTAGAAATGAAGGAAAGACATTAAGCATAAAGAAGAAATTAGTACTTCCTCCTCCTGAGCTGCAGGTCACAACTGTGACAAGAGAAGAAAAAATTTTAGCTTCTCAGATTTGAGAGTTTTGTATTATTTTTTTTTTATGCATTAGGTGTTTTTGGTTTTTTTTTACTGTTATTGGAATTAAACAAAAACAATAATGATACAAAAAATACAAAGAACTTTTTTTTCAACATTATAGACAAAAAAAAGTTTACCAAGAAAAAACTAAATGAAAAAAAAAAAAAAACGGGTAACTAAATGAAAAAAAATCAAATTAATTGAGATAACACGCTTCACTATTACATTGCAGAGCATATGAATGCCTTTCGTAGTGCAGAAAACTTAATTTTCTTTGCATGTTTGCATGTTATTTTTAAACCCAGCTGTGAATGACTCTTGACTCAAACTCTAAGTTCACTATCTATCAGATTTGGATCCAGATGTGGATCATCAGATATCAGGCCTCGTGAAGGGTCCTTATAATTTTGGAGCAATGAGAAAATAAAATTCAAAACAACAAAAAGGGGGACAACCACGTGACAGAAAACATGATAGATGGGTCTGTGTTTGCGTGTGGATGTGGACCTCTGTGTGTGACTCAGATGGGGAGGGGGGCTGCAGGCAGAAAGCACCACAGGGTCTTGCTCATGTGGTGGCGGGGAATAAATGAGACGGTCTTGTCAGATAGAAATCAATGGGCCAGATTGTTTGGTGGTTTGTCTGAATCAATCATACTCTTGTCCTGCTGTCTTCTGGTGCTGCGGCTTGAGGGAGGGGCAACGCAAAAATGTCAGAGCAGTGCTGCTGGTGATCGAGGGTTAACGGGGGCAGGGTGAACGGGAGTTTGTGTGTGAACGAATGTGTTTGTGTGAACGAAAAATATCTAAAAATACGAACTCATCAATATAAATGAGTGTTGGCTGATTTTTTTTTTTTAATGGCTGATTTTAGTTGCTTTTGTTAAAACTTTTGAACTTTTTTTTATATGAATTTCAACTGTGACTGTAGTAATGGTATGTAAGTGAGTTTGTGTCCGAGTATTTCTAAGAATACAGAATAAAATGTGAATAATCTCTGTGCCATTGTGATACTGTAGAGATAAAAGGAAATGAAAAACAAATTTCTGTAGGATATATACAGGTTTTCTGCTAGCTTTGCCAAACAAATTACTAACCAGCAGCTATCTTTAATGTTTTGCAGCTTATGATAGTTGGATCTAGATCCAGGGGGGTTGTGAAACAGGCTATGAATATCTTAATATCTCCAAAACCAATCCACAAACCACAAACCACCATTGTAGATGGAACATTAAAAGCACTGAGGTCACAACATGTAGAAAGTGGAAGCGGTTCCTACTGAATGTTTTTGATTATATTAATCAACTTTAGATGATTGGATCTGGATCTGTTGTGTGGTGATTAAAGGCTCCATATGTCTACACAGGTGTTTCCATTCATTCCAGTCAATCAGACCTCTGCTGAACTTGGAGCTGCGCTTAATATGAACAACAGACTCGGCAAACCAATAAGAAAAAAAAAAGGCGTGGGTGCAACAAAAATAACAGGTTGGTGACAGAAACGCCAGTCAAGCCCGATCTGAGCACACACAAGACTAATCTGAGTCTGATTAAGCAAAATAATTGGATACACCTGTGTTGCTAGGTGTGTGAGTACTTACACAAAATAAATCAACAGTTTTAAAACACAGGAACAACTTTGCTGTGATCGGAAATATGGCCAAAATACATGGAAACAAATCAAACACACCTCAAAGTAGAAAACCTCCTCAAACTGTGGATTGTTGGTTTTCCGCTTCACCTTTGTCTTCTTGGCTTCCGACCTGAGAGAAGCAGAAAGGCAGAAAACCAGTTTATCTAAAGTTAATCCATCTGATAAACAAGATTGTGCACATAAATTATGGTGAAATTATGTCCAGTATTGTGAGAGATCTGACCTTGAAGGTCCTAGTAAGGAGACAGCAGCGTAGGGATCACATTGGCCGTTGACGATGGGAAGACCTTGGCACTCCAACACTCTGCAGAAACACACACACACAAACCATTAAGGGATAAGTACACTACTCTGTAATCATATTCTTGTACACACACACACATAAAAACATACACAAACACACAGGCCTAACATGACCTCAATGAATCCCCCATCCTTGTCAAGCATAAACTCGAGCATCAATAACAGCATGACAGTGTGACACCATAAGTGAAAACAGCCGTCTGTTGTTTTGGTTAAATTTATGTTTCGCTTCATGAAGATGCACTGTGAATAGTCTTATTTTGAGTCAAAGATTTGTGCATTGGCAAGAAAAATAGTGACTTTTTTATTTAGAGCTGAAGTGCAATACAATTTTGGTCTGAAAAATCAATAAACAACACTGATAAATAACTGTGATCACAGTGATTACAGTTCTGGCCTTAATTGTGCAATATTAGGAAGAACTAGCTCAGTACTTTTCAGGATCAGAGAAAAAAATTGTCAGCAGAAAAACAAAAAAGCAGAAAAAAAAGAATCTCCAAATGTGACATGTTAAGGGCCACACAAAACAATCCTAATATACCCTCAGATGACTCTCAAAGCTCCATTAAGCTCTTTATTATCACTTTATCGAGGGATTAATTAAAGAGGGTCACCAGTGCTGCAAAGACCAGTGAGAACTGAAACCCAATCCTACACCACTGTAAAGCTTTTAGCCTCACTGGCCCTCACAGACAGTCTGAGTATGAGTGATCTGATCAATTCTTCTATACAGTTGAAAACAGTAGAAATCTGTTTCCAGCAAACATAATGATAAGCCGAATCTATGTCAACTGCACCATAAAAAATACACTGGTTAGATTTAGTTGGGCATCTAACAGCTAAAGACATTTTTTTCTGTAATTCAAAAAAGACCTTTCAGACCATATTGCACCTTCATTATCAGTGACTAGAAACACTTTACCACAGTAATAATTCTGCAAGTATGAATTTATGAATTTATTTTCTTCTGCCTCCTTATGGTCAAAAATAGTTGTTTGCAGTTTTAACTTTAAGCCAAAACATCTACTGAATCAACACATGATCAAACTGATGTAGTGACTGAAAGAACTAATACTATTGACCACAAAATACATTTAAAAAAGCATCATCAATCAATCCAGTCGACTGCCTCTTACACACGAAACATCTGGCTCATTCATGCTGTAGCTTAATCCCACGCTCAGAGTCATTGCGAGTAAATTTTGGACCACGTTAAGAGCTCTTCCAGTGAAAACAGCCTCTGGTGTAAATGTTAGGTGTGCCTTTAAGTAGGAGGGGTGAAAAAACAGAGAACGGGACGGATGAAAAGAGATGGAGGGAAGTAATTCCATTTGAGCTGCTGGCACAGAGTTGTGCCAATTTTAAATCCTGTGTGATCCAGCAACTACATACACGGCACAAAGACCACTTGAGAAGAGCCAGAGAAAAATATTACAAAAAGCAGAGGAGACCATATCTTAAGGAAAAGAAAGCGTCCTGACTCTTTGGTGGAGGGATCAGAGTTTCTGAGAGATGTAGAGTACAAAGCTCAGTTTGGATTTAATTCTCCATTGTGGGTCTAGAGTGGGACTCAAGTGTTGTAGATCAATAAAAAAGCTGAATGAAGCATTTTGCCTCAGAGATCTGCAGAGATCCTTTCATCCAAATCCTTTTTAAAACAGTCAGACATGTTCAGATTTATACTCAATCAAACAGAAAACAAACAAATCTATTAACATGAGCCACATGAAAACATACAATCTGTATTCTTAATGTTCAGTTCAACTTTAATGTCGTTATAAATGCATGCAGAACTATCTTGTCATTTCAAAAATGTCTGCTGTCACATACACAGTAAACACAAGCAGACAGATGTGTTCGTATCATTGGATAATGGCACTTATAATACAGAAATCCTCCTTTAGAATTTACAATGAGTGTTTTATTTATGCAAAATTGTACCTGACACAATATTTTAGCTGCTTATGCTTTATATTTAACACGCATGTCCTCAAATGTTGTCTTATATGGTGCTAAACAGGATCATTTCACCATAGCACAGAAGTTTTGTTCAGAAAAAAAGCCGGTAAACAGATGTTTACATGGTCTGAGTTAATAGTCTTCAATCAACTAAGCTCACACACTTGAAAACTATTCAGGAAAGTGTCAAACAAGCATATGTGTTTTGGTTTTCAGTCCAGTGCTGGATTCTTTATCATAGTAGTTATCAGATTCAAAACAAAAGACCAGTTAATGAATTTGTGCTTCCTCAGGGTTAAACATCACACTTACACAGACAAGATTGTAAGTATAAGCTTCAATTACACATATGAGAATAATCTATCTATCTTTCTCTCTCTCTCTCTCCCTCTCTTCCTGTCTGATGACATCATGCTGTAAGGGGATTAGTTCCCAAACAGGACAGGACACCCAGCGGGACGAATCACTTCCTGTGTGTCACCGTGATGCACCACTACTCACAACACATGATGAATTACACAGCAAATCGCAATGCTGCCCACAGCTGAACAGACACACACACGCAACAGCCTGCACCACCCTGCTGACACACACACACACACACACACACACCCACACACAGGTTCCTAATAAGGACTAAGGAGTGGGCTGGGTTAAGCATCACTAATGCCAGAGCGCTTCCTGTCCAATAAGCCTGTTTATATAACCCCTGCTTGCCCTACTATCCATCTATCTCTCTGTGTCTGTCTCTCTCATCACTGCTGTGAGCTCTGACATGCCAGACAGTGGTGGTTGAAGCAGACTTATTTGTTTTAAGTGACGTTACTCATATTAGGTTAATGTGCTTCTTCTCTACTCCCACGTATCCTGTCAAAAACAGTTTCACTCAAACAACAGGGAAGCGAATTACATCATAGCTCCCAAAAACCGCACACAAAAAAGTGGATGTGATTATGATTCAGTGCTGAATTAAATCAAACATGGACATGCATATTTTCCAAAAACATTGTGTTGTATGATGCTTCTGTTCCCAGATGTCTACATTTCTGTGTGTCAGCATTTTCCAAGTAATGAAAGAAGTGGCTTTTTACTAAAAATAACTTAATTACAGGTAAAAAAAAATCTTTCATTTTTACGATGATTTAAAGAGGAAATTTTGTCGCTGTCAAATGCTGCTTTAAGGCCTGGGCAGTTCCACTGAATATATAAAAAAAGTGGTGTAAAGCCTTTTGTGGCTTTTTCAGGGAACTGCAGGAAATTTGCTTAATTCCCCAAAGTGACGTCACTTGAGTCAGTCAGCTGAGTGCCTAAGTTACACCCTGTCCCTACAGACTCATGGGACCTAATTTTAAAGGGGAAAAAATATGTACAGTAGTCAGTGAGAAAAGAAAATCATTTGGATTTTTTGACCCCTTTGATTTATGCCATTAATGTAGCATAATGTTTGTCGATTTAAAAGATCACTTTGCATCAACAAAGCCACAGTTTGACGTAAAGATGGTAAAACTTGATCTAAACTTTTGTGAAACTGCTAAGTTAGCTACGTCGCTTGTCTCCCACAATATACGTCACCATCACCGATATTAACATACCAACATGTACCAACATGGCTGACATATTAGCACATTTCTCTTTGGTCTAACAGAATGAGAGAAAAAAACATTAACAGGTTAAAAAATCAGATCAAGTCTGGCCATTTTGAGAGCTGCAGCTATGTGAAAGGAGAGATAGTTGGCGCCATGAGAAAATGTTATCATGACATCACTTAAACAATGTTTGAGCATGTGGCCTATTTAATGAGTAAGCATTATTTTCAGCATTGTAGTTGTTAAAAGTAAAGTGGATTTTAACTTCGTATAATTTTGGTTGGTTAATGTGTAACGATGCGTCATATTTCATATGATAGTCTTGTTTTTTAATTTGTAAAATCTTTGTTTAAGTATTTATTAGGTATTTAGATAAATGTAGGGCAATAAGAGCACAATGCTCAAAAAAAACCTCAAAAATGTAGTTGGGCATCAACATAAAGCTGCATCAAATGGAAAAATGGGTTCTCATTTTTGTACCCCCATCCTTTCAATTGGTTCGTCTGCTCTGTAAAGCTGAATGGATGCAGCTTTCTCTCTGTGTCTCCCCCATACACGTGTCTTCCTAGAGAAATCTGACTAGATGACCTCTTGCTCTAAGCTCCTTACCACAATGTGCTCTGGGAACGGAGCCACGCTGGCTCATCATCAGACTCCACTGCTGCATTTCACAGAGGAAGAACTGAACCAGAGAGCAAACAAGTGTGCACTCATACACACACACTCACACATACAACAGTTCACCAATAAGCATGTCATTGATCCCCCGCAAACACTGAGGTTCACACATCCGACGCGTGTTTGCAGTCACATTTTCCTCACACAGCAACACAAACAGGAACAATGCAGTGAGGTCAGATTCATCATTTAATGACTGCCACATGCACCAACATATTGATTCATAAACTCAACAGCAGATTTACTCCAAACAAAAAGCTCTAACCTCCAACCGGCTCACTGCCAGTTTAGAGCTGTTGCTGGGCAACAAGCCATGCACCCTGAAATGAGGACGGCGTGTAGCAGCGGGTAAATTTATCCATTAAAATTCCCACAATGCAGTGAAGAAGTAGTGTCCACGGCATGTACACTTCAGCCTTGAAATATTCACCAGTTTAAAGATGAGAAAAGTACACTTGTGCGACTTAACAGCTATCAGTGATGACACAAAATGAAGCAGTAACTAATTAAGTTTAGTGCTGACTATTACCTAAACTGGATGAGACTGCACTACGGCACACTGGTGCTGTGGACTAAATGCCAAAGGATACTAACTTGTTCAGACTGAAAATATTCAGATTTCATTCTTGATGTATCAGCAGGTATACTATTTTGTACTCAGTTCAGCATGTTAGCAACATATGCTAATCAACACCAAACACAAAGTACAGCTGCGGCCAATGGGAGGGGAAGCTTTAGTCGGTATTTGGTCAGAATCAAAGTAGATTTGACCTGATTTGACATTACAGGAACAGTGACAGGATCAGCAAAGTCACCAGGATTTATTCTCTGGGAACCATGATTCCTTCCACAAAATGACAAGGAAAGGCATGCAAGAATTAGGAGCTTTGGATTGACTAAAATTGCAACATCTAGTGTTTAATTCTCAGATGGGCTTAAAACCTCTAAAACAGCTGCTGACAGGATGTGACAGTGAGTCTTCAGTTGGATTTTTAATGTATTAATGTTCTTACAGAATTTTTCTGCACAAATTTTATGAATTTCATTCATAAATAACACAATACAATTAAAACAGAATCTTAAGGAAAGGACTTTGTTTGTCTGTGGGTGTGTCTGTGTGTGTGTGTTTCTGTGTGTGTGTCTGTGTGTGTACAGTCTCACCGTGTGGCTAATTTGTGGTTGATGACTCCACTGTCTGTGATGACTTCACTGAGACGCAGCTCCAGGTGCACTTTTCCCTGCGGGACACAAAGGGATACAGTTTTACGGACACACCTATGAATTTAAATATTCAAAGCTGAGGGACCTCAGTGTCTAAATAACACTGGTGTCCACCACACAGTCAGGTGCTCAGTTACAGGTAGGATCATAACCGGCAAGTAAAAAACATTTTTTCCAGTGTTTGTGTGTCTGTTAGTAAAACAAAGCTGATGACATAACTTGTGACATAAGACAATTTTTGATGAAGTAACACTGGTCTCCCTAATCCAATCTAAGAATGTCAGCTTTTTTAAACCTGTTTAAGGCTTTGTGACAATCCATCTCTCACAGTGAATAATCCAACAGGTTCAACTGTGGGTCTCGTTCATCTCATAAAAACATGTAATCCCTCGTACATATCATTCACCAAACCTTTTTCACTGAACACAGAGATGCATGTTCTTTCATTAGACTGTATGAAGTCCAGCTGCTTCTCTCTAAGATCCAATTACCAGTTCATGATCTCTAACACACCCCTAAAAATCAAAAATATAGTGATATAGGTATCATATCCCATAACTCTGCCATGTTTTTACAGTATGATGCTGGAAAATGGTTGAAATAGTTTGTCAGAAAAAAAGCCTGATTGAAATTAAGTGCAAAAAAATAAACTTAGAAACACTTCTTCTTCTTTGCTTAATTAATATACAAAATATGGAAAAGTGGCATTTCTCTGTATATAAAAAAAATAGCTGTGAGCCTGAATGTCATGCTGAAGTTATTTTCCCTGCGAAGTGATTGGATTAATGACATAATGACAGTGTAGTGCTGCAGCTGTCTAGAAAAGCCCCATTAATTAACGGCATCAGTATGCAAACTCACAGGCGTTTCTCTTTCTGGCCGATTCAAGCAGAGGGAACAAACACACGCACTTACACATGTGCGCACAGGCCAAACAATGTGTCCTCTATTGAAAAGAGAAGAGAGACACTCTATCTTCCTACTTCATTTGATCCATCTCCCTCGCTTTTCTCTCTTTTCTCTCATTCTCTCACACATCCTTCCTCTCCCCGGCTCCTCCATGAATGTGTCTCTGTTTCAGATCCCCGCTTCAGGGCTGCACACACCCATCTGTCTGCAGATGTTACTGTTCACTGTCTATCTCACTGTCTGCATGTGTGTGTGTGTGTGTGTGTCTATGCGAGTGCATGCGTGCGTGTGGTACTATGTGCTGAGTGTGTGCATTGCTGTCCGTGCCTGCATGCATGTGTGTGACCATGTGGGTGGGTGAGTGAGACTACTGAATACTGAATAGTAGAAAATGTTGCACATGTGTCAAATAAGCATGTAGGTTAATGGGTCCAAACATGGTTACAAGATGTAAAAAAAAATCTGACAAAAAGCCATTTTTCTTTTTCTTTAGGGTATTTTCCCAGACTTGCCAGATGACATTTACTTTTAAGTTTGTTTGTAGCTCCTTAGGAAACCCTAATGTGGGCGGCTGTCGATCAGAGAAATGTTACATGTTTCACTTTTTATTGCTACAGCGATTCTGCAGACTTTCGTCCACTTGTTGAACTTTGACAAACCGCAACAGACTGGAAAAGGTCTGTTTTTATCAGCCATCAACCGACTCCAGGGTTAAAGTTCAATATGTTTGGACTTACTGTACATTCTGTCCCATCTTGGTCATTTATTAGTATTTAAGTGACATGAAAAAAGTGAAAAAACTGTGCAACTTACACCTGAAGAAATGGCAAATAGTGTGTGTGTGCTGCCAGCAAGAACAGTCATTTGGTT
>JAUZTA010000001.1:9985472-10001127 GCA_034780835.1 Ctenochaetus striatus
TTTTGAGCCAATCAGAACTAACCATCAGTGTCCAATAAAAATATAAAGTCTGAAACACTCTGTGACCTCGTATAACAATGACACACACACTCACACACACACACACACACACACACACACACACACCTATAGATTTGTTGTGAAGTGTGTCGTAGCTTTTACTTTGAAAGTTTCATGAACATGTTCTTCCTGTCTAAATGTTCTGATCCAAATTCCTTCATCACTCTTTAATCTGCCCAGTTGCCACGACAACAGCTGACGTTGCCATGACGACCGGGCTGGCTTTAATTAAAGTTTACACGTCGCCGGTCGGCTCGTCTCGGAGCTCCAGTGAGTTGAAGAAAATCCACGTGTGTGTGTTCGTGTGTGTGTAATCCCCTGAAAATAAGAGTTAATGTGTTCGTGTTTTATGAGACTTTTTCGCTCACAGAGCAGCGAGTCCACCATGTTTCTACGGCGGCCCAGAAGGGACAAACCAAACTCTGACTCTGAAGGCCTTTGACCCGGTGGCCTCTGTCGGTTTCTCCATGTTCTTTTAAAGGAGGGCCAGCAGAGGGGAACTCAAGTTTGTTGCAATATACAACCTCACCACTAGATGCCACTGAATCCTACACACTGGACATTTAAGGTTGCAGCCATCAATAATCCAACCTCGTCCGATTAATGACATTTTTGTCATTTTTGTATGAATGACTGATGCAGTACTCAGATGGACCAGCAGGGGTTCTCAGTGAGGAGGTCAGAGGAGGCCGAGGGAGCAGAGAGAAGCAGAAGAAGAGTGTCGCACAGACTCAAAGATCATGTCTGAAAATAATTTAATAATGTGTATCAGTGTGTATCAGTGTGTATCTGTGTGTATCTGTGTGTATCTGTGTGTATCGCGGTGTGTGTTTCTGCGTGTGTGTGTTACCTGCAGCTCACACCAGGCCACCTCCACCGTCGTCTCCGTGTCCAGGCCTCTGTAGACCGTCTTGAAGGATCCTCGTCCGATCTCGATGTTGAACTTGAGGAATCGTCCGTCGGGCGACGACGCCACCGCCTGCGTCTCCACCTCGTCACGCTCCGCCTCCTTCTGTTGCCACAGCAACACCTCCTTGTTGGAGTCGGAAAGCGTGGCCGAGGTCTCCTCCCCCGAGTCTGAGCTCATGTCCTGACTGGCCGGAGGGCCGGCTGCAGACTCTGATTGGACCTCCCCTGAGGTTGGCATGGCAACAGGAGGAGCAGGAGGAGGTGCAGACTGATGCTCCTCCTCTTCTTCTTCTTCTTCTTCAGGTCTTTTCTTGGCTGGGTCACTGGCTGTGTGTGGCAGCATCCTGCTCACTCTCCTCCTCGTCTCTGCGGGTCACTGACTCGGGTCACTGACTCGAGTCACTGGTGGTGATGTCAGAGGAGTGGGCGGA
This sequence comes from Ctenochaetus striatus, assembly GCA_034780835.1. NCBI lineage: Eukaryota > Metazoa > Chordata > Actinopteri > Acanthuriformes > Acanthuridae > Ctenochaetus > Ctenochaetus striatus. The sequence continues at coordinate 9,986,873 of JAUZTA010000001.1, forward strand.
GCTTCCAGAGGAGAGTCAGATAAACAAACATGGATCTGCAGCTCTGTGCTGAATGTGATCCTTATATTCATTTGTATTTTAATCTCAGCTAATGTTTTAATCTGGAATCACCTTAAACAACTTAAAACTGAGAGATAAAACTGATCGATAACTGATATGACAACATTTTCAGACTGTTTCAGGCTACTTCAAACCACACAGACGATGATTTATATTCATGAGAATTCATAACAAGCAGCTGCCCTCCGGCCTCAAGAGTTTTTAGTTAAACATTTCTATTTCTGATCATAACTTCATTATTTAAATTAAAATTTAACATAAAAAAATAATATATTATAATAATATAATATATAATATCATATCACCTTTTTTTTAACTTTGACTGTTTTAGGGAGTTTTTAGTAAAAAAGCTTAAAGTAAACTTTATTTCTTGTTGTTTTTGTAATTTTTTTCAAAATGTGGATTATTATTCTGGATTATAATGTATTTTTTTATATTTAAGTTATTCTATATCCTTCTTCTTCAGTGTTTCTATACATAATACTGCTCATTTTGTTTATTATTCAAACTTTGAGCTTTTGAATTGAATGAAAGGTGTCGCTTTATCGAAGTTTATGTTATAATCTTTATTCAATCATTAATGAATTATATCATGCAGGACTTTTGACCTGCAGCACTTTTATACGCGACACAACTGTAAAATTTATCAGAAGCACATAAATGCACCACCTTCTATTCTATTCTATTCTATTCTATTCTATTCTATTCTATTCTATTCTATTCTTTTCTAACCCTCTGCATATAACACAACCTTAGCCTCTGCGCGTGCGCGTGCGCGTGCGCGTGTCTCAGCTGATGTTGGTCAAAGTGAACTCACTGTGTTTGCAGCAGCAGCGACTTTATGAGGCTCAGCGGAAAAACTGGAACCATTGAAACCACAACAGAACGCAGCTGACAGGATCGGTGAAGTCCGGGTTCAGAGGGGGTCCGCCGGAGTCCGGATCTCACTCTCATCTTTAAAACCCACAAAGAAGAAGAGAAAGTCCCGCTTGTTCTTCTTTCTCATGGTGTTTCCTCCGCTGACTGAACGTGCAGGGCTCGAGCTCTATCAGCACAGAACAGACAGCACGAGCTGCAGGAAGCCCCGCCCACCCGACACCTGTCACCTGCTCTGATAACACACACACACACACACACACACACACTCACATGTTAATGTCACATTTGAAGAGTGAACTTCGTGTCAGAATAATTCGGACTGAAAAAGGTTTTTAAAAAATGCGGGAAAGGAAACAAATTTAAACTCCATTTTAAAGTTCAGTCCTGATAAACATGAGTACCAGCTGTGTAAATGAGGATTTGTTGGAAGTTTTTAAAAGGTTTAAAATTTTATTTCAACTTGTAACGCGAACTGTGTGAAAAGTGAATGTCGATTGCGATTGTTTTCACCAAAAAATAGTTTGCTGCATTATTTTAGAAGTGTCAAAATAACACGATCTTAGTCGCCACATCAGTGAATAATGTCCCTCAACTTTGTTTTTCAAATGCAGCACGTTATTTAAGAGTTTGCCGTACAATCAGTGGGTTAATGTTCAAGTGCAGGGTAGGTTACGAATATGGGGAATACAGGATTTGTCAGAATTACTTCTACTTGCTACGTGCATGGGATGCATTTAAAAAAAATAAGTATTTCAATGCAACCCGAACGCAAATAATTTGAATATGATCCCTGGTGGGAATTGTGACTTGACCTACGTAGAGTTAAAATCAAGTAAATGAAAGTCACGTCCTTGGATTGACCTTTATATGATATATATGAGGGAAAAACACGCCACTTTCACATTCAAGATTGGCATATAAAGGTACATGCATACGCTGCCATGTTATTTATAATTAGAGCCCATATTCGTTCTAATTCGCTCATTAAAACATAATCTTACTTTTTTAGTGTAAGTAGGCCTATACAAAGAATCTGCCAGTTTTCATGAAGCAAATAAGGAAGCCTTATTAAAAAAAGAAAGCTCCAGTCCGTCTAAGTATCATTTAAGGTTTCCTGTGAGAAGACATTACGTTGATAATTGAGTTGCCTTAAAGATATATGTTTTAATTACTTATACCTTAAACTATAAACAAATTAATGAAAGTGTAGCTAGTCGTAAATTCCTTTGATTGCAACAGAGTAGCCCTACTAAGACTATTTTGATTCAAATAAAATCAAGTAGACACAACTTTCGTAATTGAAATTATAATTAATAAATAACTTAATGAATTATTGTTTAATGTATACAGCAAGCATATTTTTTAAATTTCATTAGAAATAGAAATAATTTAGTTCTAATCAGGAGATATCCACTAGATGGCGCTGTCATGCAGCGTGTCAGCTGCACATCGAGCCGCGACGTGCAGGTAACGTTACGGTACCGCCTCTGCTGTTGGTCCAACCAACTTGGACAACATGCCGCTTTCAAACAGAGTCACACCGCAGCAACTTTCTCTCCGTGTCCGTGTTTTAATGATTATCAGGAGCGCGTCCTCGATCCAAAGATAAACGCTTCATGGTCGACTCTGGATTCTGAATCCTGAAATGTGGACGGGACTCACCTGAGCGCACTAAAGGTTCAGAAGAAACCTTAACTTCAAGACTGACCTGTGTTTTTTTTTCGGGAGCAATAACTCTGGATTTTATAAAAATGTCTGTGCTGTGGACCAAGTACATTTTCTTCTTGGCGTGTTGCTCTGGATTAGTGTCTGGAAGCTCAATGAGATGCGACGAAGTGCGCAAAGTTTTCCAACTCCGGCAAATTGGACCAAATCAATTATTGCCTTTAAGCCCCAGACCAGGTATGTTGGAGTTTAACCTCTAGATTGAGCTGTTTTGAGTGCTGCTGCCATGTTTATGCTTTTATTTCCTGCAGTTAAACTCTCATAAATCAGCCAGTAACACATATTGTAAAAGCTTTCCTCTCGATTGTTTCTACTTTTTTCTATATTGACATATTCATAGCAACCAAATAATCAACACGCCAACCCCACTGATTGAAAATAAGATGAATCAGAAGTTACTCAGCACAAGATTACCCTCCTGTAGAGCTCATTAACTGTACTGTAGCTTTTAACCTGTCATTTTCTGGCGTTTTGAAGTACTCTTTGTAGTTACAAAACACACCTTTTTAGGGACATTTCAGAGGCGTGTGTGCAGTTATGATAATGATATAGACAGCAGAACAGGGAGTTTTCAGCTGCCTAAATGTCAAATCTATTTGTGGCCTTGAAGTCAAGATATTTAGATGAAATACTGTATTGCTCCATGGGAATGATACTCCCAAAAGTCAATTTTTTAAAGTAATATGCCATCTTTGGACATATCTGCTCTAATTCATATTAAGCACAGTGTCAGGTCTATAATAAATAGGTCAATAATGTTGTATTTAAGTTTTCAAGCTCAGCAACCAAAACAAGTTTGGAGATAGATTTTTATATTGTTGGTACTATAAAACAGCTCATAAAAGCTGTGACTTCTTGTTTACTCCTCTGCATAACCAGCAGTACACGGGCTAATACAAAAAGTGCTGTTTTAATCTGTTGAAACTAACTAAAGCTGCTGAGATTACTTGTTGGTCGTGATGGAAAGAAACTCTGCTCCTTTCAGCTGACTAAAGCAGATAAGTGGCTTGTGGGGATAAACAGGAATTATTTTGTGTAAAGTTAGGTAAACTAGGCTTCACTTAACTTTCTGAACACCACCCATAATGTAAGATTTAAGGTGGAATTATGGGTGTGGATATTTTCATTGACTGCTGCTGCACTCTGTGCGCCTCTTGGAAAAGTAAATCTTAATGGTGTTGACTGCCATCCTGCCACAAACTGCTCCCTATAAACTTCGCCACCCCTTTCCTCTCCTTTGCCCTGCTGAGAGGAAACCGATACAATTGACTGAAAACCCTCAAATGCCACCTAAACCTCTAAATAACCCTTGTAATGATCATCATCACCACTCCTGCCATTAAAACGAGCCTGTGTGGCTGCATGGATTTAAATCTTTGTGCTGTTTCTCTGGAGAATTGCAAACCGAAAAGCAGCTTCTGTCATAGAATTTGTGTGCTGTGGGTGTCTCCTGTAGTTAAAGCAATGATAAGCTCCCGATTCAGTGGGTGCTAACCCTGTAAAAACACTAGCTTCTTTTTTTAACTGCACCTCCACTGACCTCTCTGGCAGCCTCACACAGGAAAAGAAAGGTCTTCCAAAAGTCAAGACGCATCTCAGCATGGCAAAGATGCAAATTGTTTCCTTGATGGATTCTGATTAATTTAGTTAAATGCCTCAGATAGGGCAACAGGAGATAATGACAGGTGTAGTCAATCCTAGAGCATGATAGAAATTATCTATAATTGAGCATGAGCTTGTGAAAAATAACCTCAAGAAATTCCAGGAATCTGAGAGAGAGACAGAGTGGGAGAGAGCTGTTTCTATGTGAGAAGAAGTGCCAGATAGCCTGAAGTTTAGGTCAGAACACAGCAAGTCAGGAGTCTGTCATCTAAGCCAAACAAAGATGTTGTCTGTGGTGTTGGAAGTGGAAACAGTTTTGGGAAGCATTAAAAAAAAAAAAAAAACCCAAGACCTAGGGCACTCTCGGGGTGTCTTATCTAGAAGAGTTTGAATTCCTCCACGTGTGCCATCGGCTGCTCTGCTCCCTCCTCACACAGGGAGCTGATAGCGTCTCTGGCAGCAGCCCTGCTGCACACTCTGCCTGGGCATGTCACAGAGGCTTTTGCAGAGTTTGGGGTCGCTTTTAAGATGTTTTGATTGTCCCCTATGTGTGCAGATTGCTTCTATCAGTTCAAAGTGGAAAACCTGAGACACATCGCTTGGTGAGGCGATAACACATCTTCTCACAGGAGCTCCATGTTTTGATATTCTTGCTTCACCAAAGTGTTTTTTTAACTTCTGCGCTGCATGGAGAAACACACGGCTATTGTATGCACCCTTTAATTTAAACTACCATTACATCAGAATGAAATCCTTACATTTCACATACATTTCTTGTTAATTTTTTAATTTTAAAGAGTGGGCCAATTACTCCTTTAGATTTACAGTTATGTGCCTTTTAATCCTCGTTCTTAGTTTGTTTTTGCTCCACATGTCTTCCCGGGATGGCAGTCTCCATTTCCTGGTTTGTCATACAATCCACCACTTTTTTTCCAGAGTAAAATATATAAACATAAATCTTTTGAGAAGTTTATGGAAATTCATGGGCCCCAGAATGACTGTGATGATTCCCTGTTTGACTTTTGGGCTTTGGCATTAAATATATCCACTGGAGATATTACTGTGACATATATGGTCAACATATTTATGGCCCCAATGTTGCCAAAAGCATGCAATACTTGTCAAAATTTTAATTAATCCAGTTATCTGTAAAGCACATGACATTCTCATCAACCACAGCTATACACTCTAAACTAAGATGGTGAACATGGCGATCATAATATTAAACAGGGACCCAGATTTAAAAAATCTAAAAACTGGTGATAAGAACACAGCAATGAATTTACATGTGAAATGTATTTTTGTCTTATAAAAGTCCATAACCTAAATCTGAATTGTGAAGTGTAATATTAAGTTTCTCTTCTCCTCATTAAGAACTTATACAATGAACTTGCATACAGCTTGGCCTGCACTCACTGCGTCAGTTAGAGTTGGGAGTGTCTTCAAGTACTAGAGTACATTTCTAGCAGTAATCAGACTGACTGAATGTAATGTTAAGTTTCTCAGCACCTCATAAAACATGCAGGCCTACATACAGTTTTGTATGTACTGTGCTGTCAGAGCACCGTGTCTTGCAAATCACGTCTCTGCACAAGAAAAAAAATCTTTTGACTTGCCCCGGTGCTGAGAATGTTTTGTTTGGAGAGCCGTCCGGTTTGTTCATTTTATCTCTCATCTGCATTTTAAATGGCTTTAGTGAAGCCAAAGTTCATAAACTCTTCCTTGTTTTTTATTGTTTCACTATCATGCAAGTGATCAAGAGTGAGAGAATCACAGAAGTCACACTCAGTATTACACACTCAGACAGAGAGTACAAACACATTTTCAGGAAAGGGGGAGAGCAGCATAGCAAAAAAGAATGCTACTTTTCTATTTAAATAAGGAAAATAAATTAACATATCATAGGATTGTTTGGCCTTCTGTTCTGCCAATTGGCAAACCTGTTGGCTCCCTGTTTTGGGTCCTGACCCTGTGCGTGGGAAACACTGTTGTAGACTGTTATTCTTGTTCTCTTGCAGATGAATTTTGCTAAAGGAAGGTGAACTGCTTGTCAGTTTAGACGGTTGGCAGTTTCTCATAAAGAAAAGACACAAGTTCGTCAGTGCACTCACTTATTCATACCTGGAGGCAGTTCGAGGTGTCAAATCCACCTGACTTCAATGTCTCTGGAATGTGTAAAGGAAAGTGGAGCACCTTAAAGACAGCTGCAACTCCTCAGCCCCAGTTTGTGCCTCTAATGTATTAGCAAAGTCTATAAAAAACTTTAATGTCATTAAGAAGAAAATTTTAACCCATTTCACAAGTCTTTTAATCTAATGTTGACAAATGGATGTAAGCAAAAGATGAAGCTAGACAATGCTCAATTTACACAAGGTGAACCAAAAATGTGTAATCAGTCATATTTGACTATGCTTAAGATAAAATTATGTTACATATTCCAACAATATGGTATATTAGTATTGTTTATATTGAACAGACAGAGCAAATTCTTGTATAATTTCCAGTTGACTACCTGCAGTAGGAGATGTATTTAAAATGGGTCATGCAGATGGTTTGAAGAATTTTTAAGGATTCTGGAAATTAAGAACAGACATAGTAGTTCTGAGAAAGAAATGCTCTCTGTGACTGATATGGTTATACATGAGAGGCAAAAACCAGGCTGACAAATCCTGTACAGAAATGGCAAAAGATAGAAACTGAGTCTTTCCTGCCAACTTTCTTAGGGGTGTGGTGTGCAGGATATAGTGGCATCTAGTGGTGAGGTGGCAAATAGCAACTAAATGAACAACCCTATACTTATAAGAGCTACTGTAGAAACCACATGGTGAACTCTGTGGAACCTCCTTCCTCTGTAGATATGAAAGACTCATTCTAAGGCAATAAAACACAACATTTTTATACACTCAGGTAATTACACACAAATGAAGACAGACTTATGAATATTGTGTTCAATTTCTGCCACAAAATCCCCCTAAATTCCCCACACAGGACCTTTTAAAACTGAGACTCTTTCTTTCACCTTTGTCCCTTTTTATGTCAAACACCTGCCCGTAATGTCTAATTTTCATAACACTTGATGTCAATGACTCTCAGGTTCAGATCTTCAGGTGTGCACTTCCAAGAACCTGACCTGCTGCACCAAGAAGACAGAGGAGAAATACCAGGTAGCAGCCCGAAGGGACATCCAGAACCTTCTCCAGACGTCCAGCTCCAGCCTTAAATTTCTCATCTCACGCAATGTGGCTGCTTTTCAAGGTAACAGTTAACTTGTTGGAGTGTCGAGACATCACTGTTGTCAAGGTTAAAGTTCCCAAATGCGTGCTGAGATGACAGCTCAAATGTTTACCCGAATATTTTTACTTGTGTGGATGTTTGTGTGTATTTCCGAGTTGGAGTAAACATTCAGGAGTCAGGGCTTGTGTGGGTGCTATAAAAACAGTGGATGACTCAGTGGATGTGTGCATGCAGCAAAGCTCCACATCAGAGCAAACAGAGCGGGGTCTGTCCTACTTCCAGATCTAGCACTACAGTCTGATCGTGAGATTAGATAGGCTGGAAGTTCCTGTAGGAGACTGTAGGAGGAGGCTGTCCGTCGGGGTGAATGTCTTTCAGGGATGTGGACTGGGGTTTTTACTAATAGCCCCTTTTCCTGTGCAAGGTCTCCTGCTATACTGTGTCCTGATAAGAAAACCAAATCCCCACTGTTAGAGTGATGGAATACAATTATCCCATCATGCACACACTGCCGTCCATCCCCATGTTCGTTCTCAACCTCTTTCTCTCATTGTTTTCCATTCCTTTCTGTCCGTTCACTCAGCAATGACGAACAGTCGACTTACAGGTAACGACTTGTCTCTGTTTGTGAGTTTTCCCTGCCCAGTGTGGGATGTTCTCCACTTGAGCTGATAGCTGTCATATGACAGCTGAAACGGGTGGGCAACAAATGCAGGGCTTATGACGTGAATGTGCAGACATATCATTAGACCAATTCACTTTAACGATGTCTCTTAGGTTAAAGACTTGCTGTTTATCCTCCTACTAAACTCAAATGATTTATAGGAGTGTCTCGGGTGATCACAGTGTTTTAGTTGTGGTTTGCAGGGGCAATGCCTGTTTTTTTTTGTTGTCAGATGTTTGGTGTGTCTCTTCAGACCTTGTAGTTGAACTGAAATACAGCATTTATGATAAAGTTTGTGAAGCACGTCGCCTCTAAAAATACTGTTAATTTAGAAGAAAAGTTGCAAACAATCTTATGAAAGTTGTTGGAGTGCAGTGATTTTAAAGGATAAGGCTGTTTTTTTATGTATTTCTTTTTGTGAAATTCCATGTTGAAACTAAATGTTAGTTTATTTCTCAATACTTATGATTGCCCTACCCTGATTGCCCTACCCACCTGAAACAGGTCGCAAATAGGGAGCAGTTGTGGCTCAGGTAGATGGGTGCATCCATTTATTGAAAGGTTCGAGTCTCAGCTGATGAGCAGGTAAGCTATTTGAATCGAGGCTCCTGTTGCACAAATGCAGTCCCTTTGATCATATAGTATTTTTAAAGGCTTAGACATTTCCCAAAACATCTAGTTTTTGGCAGATATTACTGTAGCACTTGTGGGTAGAGTGTGGAAAATCTACACAAAATTTTTACCCAAGTATAAGTACAATTTTTCCCATTTAAAATGACCCATGTAAAAGTGAAAATACCAGGTAAGAAACCTACTCAATAGAAAGCAACAAACTACATGTAAATAAATTACTCAAAGTATAAGTACTTTCAAAGAAAACTTAAATACTGCACTTGTTGCTACAACTGTTATCAATGAAGTTAGGTAGGCTACTCAATCATTTCATCAACGATTAATAAAAAAAGGACAAAGCTTATGTTATCTTACCAATACATTGTCACCTAGTGTATGTGCAACTTATTTTTAATGGGCTTGGGAAGATTAGAGAAAGAGAGAGAGAGAGAGTCACATCATGTAACTGCTGGTCCTTTTAGATTTTGGTATAAAAAGTGTTGCCAGATGTGGTCAGATGTTGTTGCTGGAAGCTTCCTCTTGTTCTGGTTTCTGCTCCATCCTTGTATTGTGGTCAGAGGAAAGCTGGTGTTTCTTTTTCTTTCAGACAGCTGGTAACTTGACATCTGCATCAGAGGCTGTGCTGGAAGGTATTTAGCAATTTTTTTTGAAGTTAAAAGATACTTGAGTAAAGAGTAGAGGTGATATTTTTTTAAAAAAAGGAACATTAGACGTACTCATTCCTTAAAAAGATACTTTTTTACTAATGTGTATTACTTGTAAAGCGTTACTTCCCTCGCTTGTACTGAAGTAAGGAGTATTTTTGTTGCGGGCTACTCCCAGCAGTGTTTAAATTCACATTTTTCGCTGTGGTGAGTATTTGCAGCAGCAGGACAGTGTATGTGGGATTGACTCAAACGAAGGAAAATCTTGCCCAGTGCAACAATGCGGCTCACTGATGTGTTTTTAATAGTTGTTGGACAGCAGTTCTGTGGCGCAGAAGAATAAACTAAATCAGACTTTGGCTACACAGAACAATACTTGTTAGTAGAATCAAGTCATGGTTGGTTTTGGTCTATTCTTGTTTTTGTTTTTCTTTGACAGTAAGAAAAATGTAAAATGTCACCAGCCTTATCCCTTAATATGCATCTAGCCTTAAATGTCTGGGGATGTATTTTTCTTTGTGCCTCTTAAATGTCTTATAACATTCTTGAAGCTGGCAGGTTTGTTCACACAAGGCAAGTCAAAAAAGGCTGTTGGCTGTTTCAGAAATCCACAAAAAAAAATGAGCAGGAGCGCTCACATGGTTTCATCTGTGGAATGGCAGCCAGTGCACACTCCTGCCAAACCAAACAGAGTTCCCTGTCAACATCGGCTCTCATCAGTCAACAAACATTGGCAGCTGCTTCCAACATCCAGACTGAACAGTACAAGTGGCAACAGACGCTCAGCAATTTAAGTCTCATATTGGAGTCACAGCAGCAGTGTAGCTGCTCTGAATATTACATTTATTAAGTCATTATGTCGTGTTCCCAAGGTGTTTTTGTGATTTGATTACACTCCAAACTAGAGCTGCAGCTATGCATAATTTTCATTACTGGCTGATCTGTTGATTGCTTTCTTGATTTTTTGATAGTTGTTTGGTCTTTACAAATTTAAACAAAAAAAACCCCCAAACAAACAAACATGAAAACTCCTCTAAAGTGCAGACTGTCAGTTCAGATCGCTTGTTTAGTCTAATCAACAGTCTAAGAGACTGAAACTGGAGCTAACTAATAGCACTGTAGGTATTTTGTTTGAAAAAGAACTAAAAGAATCTAGGTTTCTTAAATAATGTTACTATAAATTTTCAAGAAACTAGTTTAACAAATTTATTTGTAAGCAAACAAATATTTGTTCACACTCATTTCTTACCAAAATACATGGTGCTGTTGTATGCTGTATGCATTAATGTTTACTTGTTGACCTCTTTATCTGTGCTGATTTTGTTGGTGCATTACTTTGTGCCTCATTACTGCCCCTAGCTGGCAATCAGGGGAATAATGTGTGCCAGACAGAGATCCCCTTATTAAAAATACATAATGTGCAGAACCTCCACAGGATACCTCCAACAAACTGATTCTTTCAGCTGTAATCAAACTTTATATTTGCTTGATTCTTAATTGTAAGATCACATAATCATTACAATATAGTTGTTAAAAGTGTTTTATACATAACATGTATGCAATTAAATTACCATGAAAAAGTGGGACCTACAACTAAACTTTACTTCTCCACCCATTTATTATTGTTTGTCTTGCTACTGAAGAAAATCTCTGCTGATGAAAGCTGATACTTGATGCAGACTTTTTGACTCACAGTCTGCAATATCTGCCACACACACACACACACACACACACATACACACAACCACTGAGAGAGAGTGCCACCCACGTGGCATTGTTTTATTGGGCCGCAGAGGTTTTAAGAGCCTTTGTCACACAGAGAAAACACACTGTGGCACCATATGTATGGAAAGCACGGAGGGACAGAAATGCCTGGCAGGTTCTCAGATTTTTAACAGAGTAGGAAAAAAAAAAGAAGCTATTTTGCTGTTCATGTGCAGACATAAAAGAAACACAAGTCAAGCATTTAATCTGTCTTTCCTATCTAGGCAGTGTGCAGTGATGCTGAATTAACATGAGTGACTTATTTGTTATTCATCTTGTGTGACTGTGAGTTTTGTGTTTGGTGTTTTCAGAATATAATGAAAGTGGAAAAGGTCCAACAGCTTCACAGATCATCTTGAAATTTGAATGAAATTTTATGTTGCAGTAGTACGGTTCTGCTCCACAATAAACACTTCTGCCAAGTACAGGAGGAAACTGACAGGAGGTGGGTGGGATGGGGTTGTACGGAAAAACAAGTCCCTTAGTTTCAGTCTCTAAATGATTGGCAGCCTGCACTGTAATTTGAGAGACAACAGAGAACAAGCAGAGTGTATAATGCATTACAACCACAGACAGGAAGAAGGACGAGTTAAAAGGGGGCAGGCTAATGTGGTCATTTGTTTTGTGCAAAGCCTTCAATTAGGCATCTTTATATGATGCAGCTGAAGGGAGAGAGGGGCTGAAGAAAATTAGAGGAATGTAGATGGATAACAGCCTGAAACTCTCAAGAGACACCGAGAAATATCACCATCCAATAAAATGCTATTTTAATTGTTTTTTTTCCTGTGGGATGTGATGCTTATGTTTTTGTGCATGTAATAGACCGCCATTGAAAAAAAAATCTTCAAGGGCATCTTTTATGTAGAAAAAGGACTCCATACTTAAACATAATGAGTTACACAAATGAATGAAAACAAGAGCTTGGCTGTTAATTATGACTAGAGCTTCAAAGCGCAGCTCATGCCACAGAAACGGTTCATTACAATTTTCTTTTTTTCTGAGAAATGTGCCACAAGATCTCTATTATGTCGTCCTTAAACGAACCTGACTTGTGTCTTTCAAGTCATTTCACAGCCAGAGGATAGCCTGGCAAAGCAGTGGGGAAAAAATAGAAAGGATAAAGATTGAGTTGATGGCAAACCGGCAAGCAGACGGCCTTTGAGTTTTACAGTGCATAACTTTTTTTTCTCCCCTCTTGCCTCTGGTCTGTCAGTAAGTCTCTCAGGACTGCATGTTTTCATTCATCGGTTGTGAGGTTCCTGCACGTCGTCCACACAATGCACAAATATGCAGCCCGCTGAGCAGGGCTTCAGGGGAGATCTTTTTTCATCCCGCGCAGGTTTGTCTTACATCCATGGCAACCGACCTGTGCAATCCCAGCGCTTGCTGAGGCTGGAGTCAAATAAAATTCAGAAACAGAACCCGCAATGAATCAGCTGTGGAGTTGCCTGAGTGTCTGAGGAGTGGTGTTTAAATCATAGCAAAACAGTCTGAGATCATCAGATCAAAGGAATGCCCTCCTTTGGGACAAGCTTTAATTTAGGGGAACAATTTGCAAAGCTGTGTCTTCCCTTGTGCCGACTGTGAAACTGAAGGAAACTTCCAGCTTCTGTAAAAAGATACAGTCTTAGTCTTTCCTTTTGTGGTGTCTGAGGAGAAGGATTTTGTTTTAATTTGATTTTTGCTTCTGTGGCGGTCAGTCATGGTCAAATGGAACCAATAAAAATATAAACCACTAGTTTTGAATATTTTGGCTTGAGGCTCCTCAAAAATTATTTTTGGAAATACATTTTATTGCAGAGAATTATTGGAAAGAGGAAATCACTCTTATGTTTGTCTGTTAAGTACAGTCAGTGACCAGTTAGCTTAGCGTAAAGATTTGAAACGGGTTAACAGCTAGCATGGCTAATTATAGTATTAATTTAAAAAAATGTCAGACTACTGTTTTAAGATGGTATGACATCTTAGAAAAAAGAGAGGATGTAAAGATCAATACCTTTCACATATCTGTAGGTACTGAGTCTTAAAGTGATTAGCATAACTTGGCATAAAGACAGTGAGCACGGAGAGCCATATAGCCTAGCTAAAATTCTTTTATCAACAAATCTAATGCTCACTATACATGTAATATTTCTCACTATTATGTATACATATTTCATTTCATGGCAAATCCAAAGCCTGAACATTCATAAAAAATAAAAAAAAGACAAATACTAGGTTAAATATGAAAAAAGTCCCAAGAAAGTAATATATTTTTTTATTGTTTTCATTTTAATACCCATTGTTCATTATAAAGCCTTTACCACTATTAAAAGACCACTTGATGAGCAAGTTGAGACTGGCTCTTAAAAATACTTTATCACTTGAATGTCTGTGGCATGAAACTGTTGTGGCCATTAACACTCTGCGGTTCGTGGGCTTCCTTCCAGTCAGTGTGTCATTTTGGTTTCTAGCCTGGGAAGATAAAAAAAGCTTAGAGTCAATGTGAGACATAGGAATCTGGCAGATGCTGTAACTCAGCCCTGGCTTTATTTTATTTGCACTCCTTCTAATTGTGGGCTACTGTTTTGTCAGGAACAAGTGGTGCTGATGAATGTAAGATCAAACAACCAGGACTGAGTAAAGACTGAGTGCTTGTTTCGTTGAAGTGGAAAGCTAGCCTATTGTGCTCAGGACTTGCTATTTGCACTCATAAATGCTAATTGTGTTTCTGTTTGCCAGCTTTTAAAGGATCCACTGCCCATCTTTTACTCTTTGAATTGAAAAAGGAACATAGTTGAATGGCAGTGGCCCCACAGCTTGACTGAGTGGAGACCGCAATCGGTCATCAAATTAGGACTCGCTCTGTGCCAAACAAGGAGGTCTCTAAGGGGGGTCGACGGTGGGGGGTTGTTGGTTGATTGCTGCTGATTAGACAGATGATGTTTTAAAGGCTTTTGTAGCAGAGTTTCCATTCTGAGCGGTTAAATTCTGGTGTGTTAAGCTCGATACAGAAAGCACTCAGTTAGCTAATGCCTGTGTAACCACAACATCATCCTGGGCTTAAAATC
>JAUZTA010000001.1:10035977-10046245 GCA_034780835.1 Ctenochaetus striatus
TTTGCTTACAATTGATTTTATTGTTAATAGATGATGATAATTTTTTTTTAAAAAAACAAGGAACAAGTCGTTTCAGACACTGCAGGGGACCCACACTGTCTGCCAAATGTAATGCCTACAACTGATCAACTGAGCAAGTTTGATGCTTAATATTTGCCTTGAGAATAAAACTTTGAATTACAGTCTGTTTTTGAATCATTTGTCACGTTAAGACATGTAGAAGTTTTTAATTTGTCCAGCAGCCTTGAAGTCATGCATAACGGTGGAGCTGCAACAGTTAGTCAAATCAACAAAAACTTCATCTTTATTTTCCTAATTATTTTTTTAAGTATTTTTTTTTTTCAAATCAAATAGCAAAGATTTGTAGTTTACAGCTTCTCAAAGCTTCTTTTACTGACAGTTGAATGAAACAAAAGACATGACTGTAATTGGTAGTTGCTGCCCTACAAAATATGTGCTATCAATTGTATCATGAAGATTTTAAACTGTCCTTAAAATGGATGGAAGTGTTTAGAAAAACTAGAAACAAATAATATAACCGAGCAGCACTTGGCAGTGGTCTTTCTCCATTTAATTAAAGCTTGTGACAAATTACAAACTCTTTAGTTGTTTTTATTTTCCTCTTTCCCTATTAATCAATATGATTGTGATAAATATCACTACATTTTGCTGTATCCTTTTGTTCAATAGTCCATGAAACAGAAATGACAAAGGACATGTTTCCCTAACTCCTGCAGGCGATGTTTGTTGTTTAGTCTCTCAGTCATTTTATTTTGTGTTTGTGTCGATACCTCAGTGAAAACTGTCTTTCAGATTGATTACGGTGGGAAGAGAAAGCC
Organism: Ctenochaetus striatus; assembly: GCA_034780835.1. NCBI lineage: Eukaryota > Metazoa > Chordata > Actinopteri > Acanthuriformes > Acanthuridae > Ctenochaetus > Ctenochaetus striatus. Next base: position 10,036,817 of record JAUZTA010000001.1, read on the forward strand.
ACTTTGTTGCAACAGCAGCGGGTTATGAGAGTTTTTTTTTTTTTTTTTGATCGACAGGCGCTTGACTCGGGCTGTTGAGTGGAGTGTAAAAAAAGAGGGGGAGCGTTGGTGACTGAAGATGATCTTTAGATAACATCAGATGACCTTTGAGAGCGGATGAAACTGTCGGTCTCCATGGGGTGACTCTCCTCCTCTTGTCATGTCTTGACACTTTTTTTTCTTCTTTTCTCTCTCCTTCTGTCCTATCTCCTTCTCTGTTTCTCTCTCTGTGTCTGGCGAGTGGAGTTTCTGCAAGTTGGCAGCCTGTATCTGATCCTGAAGTAATTTACTGGTAGAGATAAGGAAGTGGTTCGCACAGTCTTTCATTATAGTCCTCTCTGACAGGCCAATCTGAAGCCCATAGAGACTGAATTGGAGGAAAATTTTGAGTTGAGATAGAAGGGAAACATGCAAGGTTATTATTATACAAATTCAACAAACTGAGATTGAGTGGAGAAACAATCACTGGTGACTGCTGGTTTAATGTTTTTTTTAGTGACGTGCCTATTCCACTGACTTTGGGGATGGAAATAAGAGCAGACTAATGGCAGCGGAGGGAAATGTGAAGGGTTGAGTGGTTCATTTCCTCGTTTGTTTATGAATTGGATGAGTCTTTAGCTGCAGCGAGAAATTGGTGCTTATTTGCACAATTTTGGTGTCCACTTAAACCTCACTTATGCTTTGGTTGTTGATTAAACATCACACATTGTGTTTATAGGAAATTCAAAGAGACTTTGACTTGTTTGCGTTTTAAGCGGGCATCAGCTTGCATGTGTGTGGTATATACAGTGTGTGGGTTGTGTGCGTTGAGGCTAGTTTTGCCCAGCAGAGCCTGTTTTCTTTCTCTCAGGCAGGCAGACCGGCCAGGCAGACCAGGGTCACTGCCTCAGGGGTGTCTTAGAGAAATGCTTCTCTGCTGTGGGCGAAAAAGAAATATGAAAGAGACCCTAAATCAAGACACAGAGCCCCATGAATCATGTCAGCAGCTGAGCTGAAGAAGAGAAATGGGACCATCTGTAGCAGCATATGAATGGCTAACTGACTCACAGTGCTGTTGACACAAGCTGAAGAAGTGTGAAGAGGTTGTGAAGATTAGCGCTGCTGCTCGTTGCAAGGCCTGGAAACCCGCTTCAGTCAAAGATGGGCAAACCCAAATACGCCGCATGCTCCATTTGTCAATCTGACGTTTTGCAGAATTGCACAAGGGATTTTTTTTTTTTTTTTTTGTGCTGAAATAAAAATAAATTTTCATTAAACACATCTAGACCACCTAAATTCAAGCCTCTTGCCAGCTTCTTCCTCGGTTTTCTCATTTTTTTTTTCTCTGTTAAAGGTTTTTTCTGTGTATTGAGGGAGGTGTTAGAGGTGCTGGGATGCTCCACAGAGTGATACAGAGAGTCATTTGTACCCACAGTCGTGACACTTTCTAATGATATGAAAATTGCTCATTTACTGAGCTGTAAATTGCATTTTGGCACGTTGTTTTCAAGATTTTGTTTGTCGCTGAACTAATTAGTTGATCAGCAGAAATACTTAGATAATTGATCATTTTTACAATGAAAAGAGATGTTAAAAAAAATTTACGTGGTTCAACTTCTCAAGTGAGCTTGTTTGTTTCCTTCCTCTGTCAAATAAGATTCTAAACTTTTTAAACAATTCATTGAACAATTTTAAATTAGCCACTTCTGGGAAATTTTGCTGTAAACTATCAGCAGATTTACCAATAATGAAAATAATTGCTATTTGCATCCTTACTTTTCACATGCTCTGGTTTATCCAATATCCAGGTTCGATTTTTTTATGTGTTCTCTCTTTTTTTGAATCCTTTGCTGGTATATCGCTCATGAACAGCCTTTAAATTATAAAAAAGATGAACTGATTGCGTAAATTGTTATATGTTTTGATGTTTTGTGGTTTTGCAGCAGCACGTCCTTCATATTGTATGTTGATGTACGTCCTCTTGGACTAACATCTTCTATATATCAAAGGTGCTTAGACACAATTGTTCCCTTCCTGATATTGATACCTGAACCTTTTGTGTTGTCCAATACCTTTGCATTCTAAAACTATAGATTGTAATTATATAAATATGTTGTTATGTTTAAATTTCCATTATAAGTCAGGCTTGTAGAATGAGAATTAATTGTCACTCTGAAGCAAATTATTCCACAGCGAAATAACAGTCAAGCTCTGTCTTGACATTTAAATTACACTGACACTACAATGTCGTAATGGAACCTTGTGGCAGCGGTAAATTAGTCCCTTTGAGAAAGGACTGAATCTTAATCGCTGCGCCCAGCGGCGAGGCCCTGTTGTTAAAACACAGCAACAGGACAGATGATAATCACAAAACTTCATGGTCGACCTTAGGGCTTGTTATCACAAAAAAAAAAAAGTCAAAATAAATTAACCCTTCAAACCATTGGCTCACACTCCAAGCCAAGAACATGAAGCGGTATTTATAAATGTGTAGGTGGTAGCGAGCTCATAAACCAGAAATATCGTTCGGTACTGCAAAGTTGTGGTGTAGCTTAATGCACAATCTCTCTCAGATAAATTATGATGATCTTCTGTGAGTCTGCGGAGTGGGCCTATTTGTACGAGGCTTGACAGTGGGAAGATGAATTACTTTCTCACCCCTAAAGTCTATAATCAACAAGGAGTCATATCATAGTTTGTGGTAATAAGGATCTGCCCAATTTGTGCTCTTTAAATGAATAAACATGTAGCTTTAATCTCACTTTGTAAAACTGTGAAACAACACGGGCTGTTTGTTGAATGTTTTCTTGAATATGCTAATACTAAATTAGCTACCAAAGCCCATGCATCAACTTATTTTTTTTTTCTTTTTTTTCTTTGCGACTGCACTTGTTTGTTTACTGTTCAAGCGAATCACTTTTTCACCCACTTTAAATGAAGAAATCTGTTGTATAAAGCCCCCCCGCCCCCCCAGAAAATAGATGCACTGCAGCTGTGAGCACAGCATCCAGAAGCTGCTGTTTGCTGAATATTTCCTTAAATACTAAAGCAAGTTAAAAAGTGAGCCATGGGGGAAAACATATTGACTGATTTAGCATCAAACACGGACAGAGACTGAGGGATGGGTGTAACTCTGATGGACCTCGGGGGAGTACAGCAGTGGAGCCCTGCTAGTGGTAAGGAGTGAGGTTTTGCAGTTGTATTATTCTCCTGGGATTGACCATACAGAGAGGAGTGTGGGGAGATACCGCGTGGAAACATAAACACAGATAAGCTCATCAAAGGACGAAAGGAGAGACTCTATAGTATGTGATCAGCAGACTATAAAATTGACTCAGACCAGCAGTTTTACTGTCTCCCAAGAAAGATCGGCGATCTAACGTGCAAGAAAAAAATGTTAAACATGCATATTTTATTTTATCTTTCCTTCTTAGCAATAATGTTCACTTAGTTTTAAGCCTGTTAATAGCTTGGCAATAAATCCTTTGTTCCTGAAGGTTGTATTAAGGACTGTTGTGGTAAATAAAACCCACCTCTGCTTCTCTATAATGGCTTTGAGGGCCTTGATGGATGGATAGATAGATAGATGGATGGATGTATGGATGGATGGACCCTTCGGTGTGTATGTGTTCAAACAGTCTATATGGTCTTTGTTGTAGATCAGTGTTTCAAATATAAGTGAGTGGCAAACTTACAGAGATGAAGCTGCATCATAAAAAGTGAACTGTTTGACCTGAAATCAGCAGTTTGTCTCACTTGAGCATAATTAAACAGCCATTTCAGTTTAGTTACATCAGTAATGGTTTATAACAGTTGCTCTGTTGGGCCTTGTTGCTGTAGTTTTTGCTGTGTCTCTTGCACTGTTGGCTTTATTTGGACATTGCTGGCTGCTTTTTAACTGATGTAGCATGTTGAACCAGCAGCAGAGCTCATTGATGAGGGAAAACACTCTGATTGACTGTTCCCCTACGGATAAGTAATGCTAGCAGTCAGTTTTTTGCCTTTTGAAAATATGAACTGATAAGCTCCTCTAACATGTGGAGTTACACAGGGAAGGGCCAAGTGAATTTTTTTTTTAAATTGAAGGTTTCCTTTCACTCCAGTTCTTGACATGGATGCGGGGAGCCTCTTGAGCCTGTGACTGCAGTATCACAGATTTCAACCAAGTGCAATTTCTTCTTATTTTCTCCTGTGTTTCTGTCTTTCTTTTTCTTATGGCAAAATACAAGGGACAAAGGCAGTATCATTTGCAATTATTTATCAGACATATTCTTGATAAGAGGCAAAAGCTGTCTACCTCTGCCTGCAGGCCTGGAGAGTTGTTACCTTTGTTGGTGCTGAACGTATGTGCTGGTTGGTCATTGGAAACAGTCTTTGCATTGGAAAGCAACTTTCTGACCAAGATACAGGCAACACAACAGCCAACAACTGCTTGAGGTCAATTTGATGTGTCGGGGGATCTACATAAAAGCTAATTTTGAACCTGAGAGATGGTTACATAAGTCTTATTTGTATTTAACTGGTTTATTTTGTTTAGTGTTCGTTCAAAAAAACGAACACTAAACAGCTGTTTTGCAAGATAAAGAAAGGTGTAAGAATAATTTGTCCTCCGTGTTCACAGGCCTGAGAAAAGATGAAATAAAAAAACATCCCTTTTTTTAAATATATTTTTCAATTTTTTTGTTATGCATATTAATAGACAAACATAAAATATAAATAAAAGAACAACACTGGTGTTTGTACAGAACAATATTTCCACCCACACTTTCCACTGAGGCTGCTTCTGTGCAGCTGCACTCGTTTACCTTCCAGTGATGACTGTCATTCTTTGAAATTTGGTAAATACCACTTAAATCACTCTGACAGGTGTTCTGCAGCTGTCATTCACCCACAAGCCTCCAAAAGCCTGCAGGAGGTTTTTGAGCTCCTTTACAATCAGCAGCAGCTTTTACCTTTGGCCCATTCTGTTACACTAAGTGAAAAGAAGAATGGGGCTGAGATCAAATATCCACAAAAAGCTTCACTGGGGTGATTAGACTGTTGGTATTTTGGTCCCTTCTGCCAATGAGTTGTTTACTGCTGCGGTTCTGCAGTGTCCTCTCAGAGGTGTAGTGACAGCGTGGTGGATCTCAGTGTCTGTGGCTGGAGATGCAGCAGATGTGGCTACTTGTCCCTGCCAGCTGTGGCAGAATAATAAGGATGTGAGGACAAAAGCCTCAACACACAGTTCATCCTCCAAACTGGTCTTCAGTGGTGTCTGTGTGGGACCTTTAATTAGTGTGTAACATCACATACTGCATGCTGAGCAATGTTTGTTTAACGCATATCTTATCTCCAGTTTAATTTGTATTAATGATCTTTTGGTCCTGCAGCCCACAGAGTATTGATTTGCTCTTGAAGGATAGGTTCAATTTTACTTAATTCTTTTTTCCAGATCTACTGAAATACCATATTATAGCTAGATAATACTATATATCAGTGTAAGACATAGGGCTAAAATTTACTGCCCATATTCTTTTCAAGAATGTACTCAAAGTTGAGCTGAAGCTGATATGAGACATTAGAAGTCTGAGTTAGGAGTGAGAATCATATAAATCTGTATTTTCTGTGTTTTTCTAGTTGTGCATAAAGACACATGTGGGAAGGATATGCTACCCATGTAATTTTGGCTTACTTGTTTTGTCCTCATCAACATGAACTGTACTTATTCTTTCATACACAGACACCTTATGTAGCTAAAATGAATTATGACCACTTCTGTTCTCCAAGCTGTTTGTCCCTTCAGGAGTAACTCGGGGCCTTAAACCTGTAGAAACAGTTTTTTAGCCACTTGGGGGCAGCAGAAACATCATTAATTAATCACCGCAAACATCTGACAGTTAATAAAATCCATCTAAATTGTGTTTGTAGCCACTTGCTGAATGCAAGTTTAAAATTGACTTTCTTTTAACTCCTTTTTTCACTGAATCCCTGTGGGATATATGTATGTGGCTGTTTGCTGCCTCACACCCCGCCATGCTTACTAGCCAATGTGTGTGTTGTTTGGGGATGAGCAGGTAGTGGACAGTGATTTTTCGCAGCTTTTGGCCAAAAAAAGCTGCTTGCAACTGCCAAAAAATTGTGGTGTGAAAGCAATGAGAGTGAATTGAAAGAATAAAGTTAACTGAACTGTTAAACAAAGAACTGAAACTTTTTTTTTTAAAGCTCCATGAGATCAAGGAGAGCTACAGATTCGAATGATTATTCTATCTGGGTTTGTCACTACGAGTTACTTTTTTTCATATTATTGCATTGTTTTCATTTTGCTACTTCACAGAAACACTGATCATAGCTGCTGAAAGAGAGCGAATACCTCATTAGTTTTGACTGACATTTTGAATGCATGGAACGAGGACTTTGTCTTCTATTTTTTTCTAATTTCATGCAGTGATATTAGAGAGTGATATACTTAAGGCTGAAGCTAAACATCATAGAGGTCCTGCTTATTTTATCCCTCTTACTGCCCAAAGTTTCTTTCTATCCATATTTTTTTCCCATTATCTTTTTTACTTTCTTGCTTCTCGTCACTCAAGGTTGGATGTCGCAGTAATGTCCTCATTTTAATAGTGACTGTGACTTAACATTTGAGATGTATTTATTGCTCAATACAGATGCATAGGTTTTCATTTGTAATTGAGTGTCATATTTCTCTTATTCATATCAAAGCAGCAACACTAGATGGATGTATGAGTGGATGTTCCTCCTTCAGCAAAAACATCACTGCATAGTTAAAATCTCTTGTCAGTGCACTTGACCATGGCACGGGCTTGGAGCTATTTGGTCCCCTAATGGCTGGCTGCCCACTACTCCCAGTAGATGAATTAAATGCAGAGAACAAATTTCATCACATTGTGCTCAGTAAAAATGTGTTTGAAAGAAATCTTCTGACTTCACTGTTGACCACTGCATTTCTTTAAAAGCCATAACAAGAGGCTCTCATACATATTCTGCCAGCATGAAATTAAAAGGTTAAAGGCCTATCAGAGCTCACTTCAGTGCATTTTGAATGTCTGTGTGTGCCCATTTGCTTCCTGCTAACTATACCTTTGCAAGTAAAGGACTAATAATTGAGAGACAGTGAGGGTTGCAGCACTGCTGAGCACAGCAGTGATGAATTACATGTGTATATCCTGTTTAAATATCACAACACAGGAGAGATGCTGCATCCTTCTTTAAACCTTGTTGTAGTCCACTTGTGCTCCTGTGCCTCTACTGCAAGACTGGACAGATACCTTGTTATAAAATGGTGTGGGAGGAAGTCCAATTACCGCTTAAGTGTTTACTTTGCACCTGACATCCTCTCTGTCTCGACTGCTTGCTTGCCTTGGAATAAGGGTGTTGGCGACTTTTTTATGTATGTTTACAGAACTCCTCATAAATTCCTAATCATCCTCTCAATGTTTTTTCCTCTACATCTCCGTGAAGCAGGTGTTGAAATTTGGACAAGCTCAGTCAATAGATGAAGATGGCAAAGACGACTAAGCCTCTTAAGTTTTGTGCCAGTGAGGAAAAATGTTCAGAGTGACGGCTTTAATAATCTGCAGCGGATTGAGACCAAGACATCACTACATGAAATTCTGCAGATTATTTATTTTTTTTCGCTCCGTGGTCAAATCAAACTTTCGGTCTGATAGAGAAAATACAGTATTCAGGCGCTGAAAAGAAAATACTGCCTAGCATTATTTTCAATGTGAGCATGTTGATCACTGATATCATAAAAGCCTTGATGAGTCTTTTATTGTCTGCCCAGCTCTTACCACATCTGTTTAATCCTGAATGTTATTGCCCTTATGGGGCATTAAGATCTTTAAAAATTCCCTCTTTCAGTGACCATCTGCTTTTATGAGGCCATTGTACCTCCTAGATAGCCAACGTTTCCATTTGTCCTTATTACCTTCCATAAAACTCAAATATTTAAGAGGTGTTATAAAAGTTCCACAGCCATTTGAGGACTTCTGATATCTATTTGGCATTAACAGCGTGCAGCATGATGCAGTAGCTTATATGCACATGGAGCCACTTAGCTTTGCAGGGAAATTATCAGCACAATATTATACGCTTTTTACTACCCTAATAACGGATTTCTGTGAATGGGAGGTAGATGTCATTTTGATCATTAGTGTTAAGAGAGGTGTGGCACCCATATGCTGCCACTTGTTTACGCAAATGTGTTTAAAACGATGGAGGAATGCTGTTTGTATACAGTTTGCTGCGGTTATATAGACAGTTTTGTTGTGATTATCAAGGGGTAAAATGGTGCACAAAAGACATTATAGCATCAACAGCAATAATGACCAAAACAATAAAGCTGCACATGCATGAGTCAGTGTTTATTCAGCAACTGACGGATATTTGCTTAGTGTTTTCACACTTGCACCATTTGATATGCAATTATTGAAATTTGTCATTGACTTTGATATCGCCACCTGTTGACACCTAAATATGCTCGCGGCTTAGTGTTATTACTGAGAGAACTGGTGAAAAAAATCAAATGAATTAGCGTATTGATTTGACTCCTGTAGATTTAGCATAATGTCTGTTCCAGCAGCTCACACTGTGCTCCTCTCGTGCAGGGATCTTGGGGCTCTGCGCCATTTAAAGAGCATGTGTCATAATTTCCCTAAGCAATGCATGTTGAAAAAAACATGAATGAATAAACAAACAAGCAATAAGTAAACAAAGCGTTCCTTTTAATATGCTTTGTTTTATGTTAAATAGACCGAATAGGCACATAAAAGCCAGGAGCATTAGTGACTTAAAAATGTAATATTTGATTTGTACATGAAGATTCAGTACATGAAGTCTATCTCTATCATCTTAAAATATGTTTACAGCTACTTTGTTTTTGCTAAATTCATTTTGAAGGAAGTGTATATGCTGAATGTGATCTGGTCACTGTCAGCATCGATCATAACCCAGAGATGGAAGTTTCACAGTCAGCATCAGTGGCTGTAGATTTTTTTTTTTTCCAGAGAAACTTTGTTTTGGACTCCACATTGTGGTTCCACAGTATATTAGCAAACGAACAGCACTGTAAGAACACGCAAAGAACACCTTAAAAAAACATGAGAGGGCAGTTTCACATTCTTCTATTGTGGAATAGTTGCTGCTCCACACTTTAAGACTGCATGTGTGGGTGTTGTAGCTCAGCTTAAGACCCAAAAGAGAAATTTTGTGTCTCCTTGGGAAAATAAATACTTACCCAAACATCTACATTTGTATCTTGCCAATAAAAAAAAACAAGTAAAAAATTTTAATGAAACTCAGCTGTGAATTTACACAGCGTATAAAATTCATTATGAAAGTACATTGTAGCAATGATCAGATTTGCTCTACATAACGTTTAGTTTCTCACCAATAGATACAGTACAT
>JAUZTA010000001.1:10069904-10084613 GCA_034780835.1 Ctenochaetus striatus
TGCTTCCTGACAAATAAATGCTACAGACAAAAGCAAAAACTTAACACTTAGGTTTAAAAGCATATAACAATAATCACTGTTTTTAATCTTTCATTTTCAGTACATGCATAAAATACTGCCTTTTACTCACCTACATTTTTAAAGTTAATAGAATCTGAATGTCAAGTTAGCAAATTTTTGGACCTGCAAAGACTATATTGTATTAAGACTTGCTCCAGTCTCCGTTTTATGACAGTCATAATAACAGTCATTAAAGATAATAGTTGCTATGCGGACATTATTGCAATCATGGCCCGTTACTTTAAAAATTATTGCTCCCCAGAGGATGAGTAACCCCTAATGAATCACAGCGGTGGAGCTCTCCTCTTCATTTTCCTACCTTTCACACCCTCCTGTCCTCTCGGCGCACGGGTTTCTCCTCTCCTCTCTGCTCTCCATCAAACATGCTAACAATCTGATTAATCACCTCTCTCATTTTGCCTACGGCGAAAGCGAGGGGGGAGGGGGGAGGGGGGAGGGGGGGTCATCCAAACATGTCGTTCCTTCCGTGTAAATGTTTCCTTTAGTGCTTGTCAGTCTGTCTCGAGGCTTTAGCGGCTCAGGCTCTGAGAAGCTGCTTAACAATCGCTCATCTGAGGCTGTAGGGAGGCTCTGACATTTATCACCCATTACAGTTGAGCCGCCCTTTCCTTGTCATAGGCCAGATCAGCCTGTCTCCCATATTTATGACCCGCTGTCTGGTGTGACCTCTGTCGAGCATGTCCCCCGCTGCCTGACCCTCTCACAGATACTGAGGATTCCTCACATGATCCAGACCTCTGGTTGCTCCCTGATGGACCCTGCACTCTCTCTCTCTTTTTTAATTTTTTTATTTATTTTTGCATTTATTGCTGCAAAATGTTTTTAGTGAATGTTTAGTGTCCGTATTTTTCTTTGGGGTTTTATTATGGCGGTAAAATAAAATGAATTAGTCAAGTTTGTAAGCCAAGGCTGCAGCAGCATTAAAAACATGTTTTATTTATGCCTCTCTTACTGAAAGAGTCTTACACAATATAAAGCAGATTGAAAATTCAGTAAATGCTTACTGTTAGTGCTTATCGATTATATTTTATGAACAGAAATGAAAACATGCCCTCAAATCATTACAATAGGCAAACACTGCTCATGGACTCAGGGCTTAATTGGATCTAACCATAAAAATAAAATAAAGTCAGTCATCTCATGTTTTCCTGAATAAACGAGATGTGAACTGGAAAAAAAAAAAGAGACTCTTCCTGTCGTGCACTAATGGAGCACTGCACAGTAATGTGCATGTAGCAGGTGCAGGAAATAATTTTTGTTGTGTTAAGTGTTCCAAGTTTCATTGCTTGATCATTGAGAGCACCTGAGTCTTATGCATCTCTGTGACCACAGGTATCTGCACTTGGAATATTTACTCACAAAATCATCACCTGCCACATGCATGTAGCCGTGTGGTGCTCTGTTTGTGTGGAAAAGAAATAAATTGGATGTTTTTGATCATCTGTTTCAAAATAATGTATTTTTTACACTCATCTGCAGGCATAATTTTTATTAGGAAGTATGATATGGGTTTAATCCATGCCTTAGGTAACAAATATCACAAATAAACAAGCAACGTACTGTCCTCTGAATCATTGTCAATTATTGTTCATAACAGACAAGACACAAAACACTTGTAGACACTGACTGCTGTTTTAAACAAGTTAATAAAATCGAGTTAAACTTTCTTTTGATCACTTCCAGTTAGACTGTTAGTCATTAGCAAATTCTTTTAATGCAAAATCTGGTTGGCTAATGTAGTTAAAATTTCACAAGTCCTCTGGTTTATGTGTGTGCTGATTAAACTAATAAAAACAGCTGATTTTTGTAAAAAAAATTCTTTTGCCAAGTCCTGTTTAAAATAATTTCTATTTGCTGTTTGTTGGAGTGAAATCTATAGTTAAGAGGAGCTGAAGTCGGCAGAGAAAACCATTTCAGAGTTACAGCAAATTACAAAGCTGAATTACAGTTTTTAGGTCAGTCATCTTCTTTGGACTGGATTATCATGTGAATGTTGGATGTCATAAGCGCTGCTATTTGGTGGAAAGCACAAAGCTTAACACAGCTGGGAGGAGGGTGATGATGACTTCACCCTCAGAGGAGCAGAAGCTATGAGTGCTTTTCCTCAGAAATGCTTGTTGCTTTGGAAATAGTTTATATTTTGTCAGCTGTTCTTTCATTTAGTGTTTCTCTTGGTCCTCTGTCAAATGGTTGGTGTCGTCATATTAAGTCAAATTCAGCCTGTTTAAGTTTCTCTAAAACACTGTTTGGGTTGAATACAATAAGATGAGAAGCTAAACTTACTAAAATTTCCTCAAGAAAGTAGCAGCCTCAACAAGATAATCAACTTTCTTTAATTAAAGCATTTTCTTAAGTCACCGGAAGTTACATAATGACAGTGAATGCTAAATAGCACATAGCCTGGCTTGCCACAGCACACATCTCATAATAGAGGGAGACAGTTTGCAGTGTCTTGGGCGCACTGTGATCATCACCCTCCGTTAGATTTTTAACAAGAAGGTGGTGTGAATCTGCATTACCTGCACGGAGCTGTCTTAAAAGGCTTTGACAGTTCATATTTTGTTCTCCTATTTGGAAAATGTAATCAATTAATTGTATTTGTTGAAAGTACAGCTGAGAGTCTCACTGTAGCAGCAGAGTTGATAAATTGGGTACCATGTGGATAAATCACAGTATGTCTGTTACAGTATTAATGAACATTGTTAGGTTTTATGTCAGCCTGGGCTCAGAACCTCAAAACAGAAAGCCGAAGAGACAGAAATACAATATTAAATACAGCTCAAGAACCAGAAGTCACAGGGTGAAAAAACCATGAATGTTAAAAAAAAAACAAAACTCCAAGTGCTAATAACACCTAACCAAACACATGATCCACAAATATAACAAAAGCAGAAATTCATATGAGTTAAACTTTGCAATTATTCAGAGTGAAATCAATGGAAGAGCGAGAGAGGTGTTGAATAAAATTGAGAGAGAATATATAATGTAGTGGTTTGTGTTCTGATCTTTTTTGCAGTATTTGAACAGTATGAGGTCGTATTTAATTCTTTGACTGTATAGAGGTTGCAACACTGTTTGATGTATTAAAAAAAGTGCGCCGATCTATCAAAGTAAGCGTAGTACAGTGATATTTTTCCATTTCAGTGTCTGATACAGATACGCCATGTATGATTTAATTTGATTCCTTTCTCTGCAATTATCCATAATCCCTCTGCTTTCTGTGTCTGATGTTTATCAGCAGAACATGCCGACGATAGATCAGGACGATAAGGAAATAAAATGGAAGAAGCTCAATACTGACAATATGAGCCTGATTTAAGGGATTATCCTCATTAAGCAGAATTACTGTTGTGTGAGAATGATGTGTGTGACAAGAAGCAACAATGTGAGCTGTTCATTCTTCAAAAATATTTCAAGGATTTTTGACTGTTAAGTCATCTCAGCTGCATATTACTTATTATTACTTTTGCTCAGCTACATGAGGGAAACTCAGTCCTTGTAAAATAGGATTAGACTGGTATGTTTTATGTGTAAACTTGGAGGAATTTTAAAAGCAGACAGTGAAAACAGAAAATGTCTGATTCACTTTACTCTGTATAACAGAGTGGTACATTGACTTCTCACATCTCATTAGCTAACATCAAGTAAAGAAAACTCAACAATCCAAGACATACCTGAGAGAAAATGCATACAGGCTCTTTTGTGTATTTCCTCTCAGCTTCAGATTCTCTTTTTGCCTTTCTTACAAAGCTGCCACTTGGTTTACTAAACACACACGTCCAACTGTCCGCCTTAATCAAATAATATGAACGTTAACGCTAATGAGAACTAGCACCTCAATGTCAAAACAATTGTGGGATCACAGTGTTGTGTATTGAGGCCTGTTACAGTGCATGCAAAGCATCATAACCAGAATCATAATAACTAATTATGAAAGACGTAATTGCAATACTCTAAGAGGAGCAATAATGAAACCCATGCCTGTGGAAGGGTTTTGGTGTGATAGTGTTTGCTTTGTGCAACTGTTAAAGGGTTAAATTTCTTTATTGCACAACTTAAAAAAACTCAGAGTAATAAGACAATTTCACGCTCCAAAATAACAGCAAAAAAGAGGAATCTTGGCTTTGATACGCAGAACTTGGTAAATAAGGTGAAGCCTAAGGGTCTCAAGTAGTTGGGACGAGACTATTCTCTGCTGGAGTTCTGCTTTATGATTGAGCCTGATGAGATAATTACACACCTGGTTTAATCACATAAAAACCTTGCCTGGCTCAGCTTTAAATATAATAAAATCCAGTTCAGCCGTGGTGGCTTATTAATCAGTACATATTTTGTGAGATAAAACAACAAGAGTAGAGCCCTGCTATCAGCTCCGTGAGGCTGCACTCAGGCACAGCACTGCTCTGGGCTAAATGCTACGTCAACATGCCCGCAGTGACGATACTACCATGCAGACACGCAAGTACAATGTTTGCAGTGTTTACCACCTCAGTTTAGCGCGTTAAGGTGCTAACATTTGCTTTTTAAAAAGTAATGTCATGAATGTTTTGAGGGTATTTAGTCATAAAACAACGTATTGGACTGAAATTTAGACCTAATGGTGATGGACGAAAAGTCAAAACATCACAGAAGTTGTGACTGAACATCGTGATGGGTAATATGATTTTTCATATTCGTAGCTTTTTTCAGACATTTCTGTCAAGACCACAAATGTTAACTTGCTGATTGCACTGAAGGAAAAGTCTGAAATTAACTAGAATTAAGTTGAGACTCATCATCTGGGAACCGTGTGGATATTTCACTGAAAAAACTGCAAATGTGGATAGGCTGGTTGTTTTAGATGAAAATTAATGAGGCAATCAGTATTACAAGCATTCATCCTCAGTGCACCATGGATTTATGTATTCAGTCTCATGTAAATCCATCTGGTACTTGTTGAGATATTTCAGTTTGAAACAAAGACGGACTCTCATCGCGACGGAGTAATGTCACTTACACAGCTTGAAAAAACAAGTTTCTGGCACGCTACAAAATGTAAAGGACAGAGAGAAGAAGAAAATAACACAAACAGATGTTCTTCTCCCTTTTTTTAGTATTAAACCTGTACTATTTCTGTTACCTGTTAAGAGCTCCTGCAACAGAGAACAACTAGGAGGTGTTTTAATGCGTCACCCCCCAGCAGGCAGCTCTGTGCCTCTTATCTGGCCTGGTGTGAGTTCAGCTGCAGACACTGTGACTGCTTGCAGCATGAACGCTGTTCTGCAAAAAGACATCTGTCAGACACTGTGGCAGCAAGAGAGACACAGATCGATTCCTAGCAAGTAAGCACAATGAGGGGAAGGGGAGATGCTCCTCTACCATGACTCTTATTAATTAGTAGTGTCTCAGCAGGCAAGTATTTGATGTTGTTTGAGCTTCTACCTCGCAGGCTAGTGATAAATGACTGCATGTAGCTGTTTCATGTACAACTCTTCCACTGTCTAATGTCAAGTGATAATTGGCACAACAGCATTCAACAGGGATTCTGCGACGCAAACCAGTTTTCTGTCATAATTTACACTGTTGCATGTTCCAGCTTTAAATGAGAGATCTGAGAGATAGGGAATTACTTCAGGACCACTTTGTTAGACATATACAGTAATAGGCCTATCACTGGGATCCATTTTGAGTTTCCCTAACAGGCCCTGTAATACTTTGCTGTGCCTATTATAAAGATCTTTATCCTCATTACAGTGTGAGATCAAATTAGGTCACCTGCTGTGACTCCTGCCCTCCTCTGTGCGAGTAATAATGGGCTCAAAATCATTTACAGCGGTGTGTCTTATAGTCTTTTGACCAGCAAGCTTGGCAGGATGGACTGTTAAGTTGTCTTTTTATATTCAGATTAAATTAACCCACAAAATTAATTCACAAGTGGGCGACTCACCAAAGATTTTTACATCTCAGGAAGACCGCTCTCCTAATAGGGTCATTTAATTGTTAAATGCTGTATGTGAGTTGCTGCAATTTTATCAAAGAAATAAATTGCATATGTAGTAAATATAAGCATCTCCAAGTAGGTACTATAGTGCAGGCAAGCCAAGTACATTTATTATAGCTAAATAATTGAGAATCTTGATCTTATTTTGCACAATATCTCTTTTACTTTTTTCTAGGCAGTGTAGTTTATAAGAAATGTGTTAATAAATAGCATTATTTTAAGTAAAAATTTGTTAAAAGCAAAAATAGCCTTGGGCCTTTTTTAAGCCAGAGTGGTGATGATGTAGATCAGGTTATATTTGATATTAATCTTACTCGTATTAGGGATCTGTTTTAGCGGCTTAAATGAAAATTGGACTTTGGTGTTGATGTGGCAATGCAACTGTAGATCTGCGTCCGTACATGTTTGTGTCAAAGAATAATCAAGCAAGACCAATGCTCAGTGGTTAATCAACCCAGGCCCTAACCATTGCTTCTTCCTGAGCATGAACCAGTCACCATTACAAAAACAAATGAGTCCTGAAATGATCCACGCCTACTGGCTGAGGAGACTAATAGTGCTGCATTAACACCAAGCAACACAAATGAACCAGTTACTAAGAGCAGACTCTCTCCCACCCTGACTGTGCAATACAAGGCAGGACAATATTGATCATGAAAGACGCCCACAAGGGAATAGCGCCATCCAACAGGGTCCAACATGAAAAGTCCTGTCAGACATCAAAGTCTTGAAGCTGAAGGGACATGTGTGTCAATGCAAGAGCAAAGCTCAGCGGGGGATTGGAAACAACACAAGAAACACAAAGCACCAGCTACTGGAAGACAGAGCTGTCACTGTGCAAAGTAAAACAGATGAGCAATGAATGCAGTCTGGACTCGACAGTGATGGGAGGAGTAAAAAGGCTTCTAGCATTCATTTTTACTAAAGTATTAATGTGAGCATATCATTCTTGTATTGTAGTTGGTGTAGGTGGACCTAATTTTAAGCACTTTACATATTGTAATGTGAATAATTAATTTATAGTATGTTTTGTATGAAGAAATATTTCCCTTTGGGTTGTAGTGGAGTTGTAATAAGATTTTACACGAAGACGTTACACAAATAAAATACAAGGAACTCAAATTTGTTTTTGAGTACAGTAAGTCCTCAGTTAATTACTCGAATTAAGACAAAGCATTTGTGTAACAAGTTTTTTTAAAGAAATTTTATTTTTTAATATGCACTTGCAGTATTATCTGTTTTTTAATATACACAAAATTGCAAAAATATGCAGAACAGCAATCTGAGCTTCAAGAGAGAGTGCCTATCTCAGGCTTTTGCTTTCCAACAGACTGAAAGAAGACATAAAAGCAAAATGACCTTGCGCATTTCAAAATTAACCGCTGCATGAAAAGACAATGTTTTCTGTCTCTCCTTTTGGGCAAAGTTCACTGCTCTGATCCTCCATTTGGTTATGTTTTATGTGATTTTGCATAAATTTTTAATATTAAAATAAATATACACTTGCTTGCCAGTTTGTCAGGCACACCTCATAAAAACAAGGTCAGCCCAATACAACAGTCCAACAATAAATCCTGCAATAAATCCTGTATTCATGAAAGTTATGGTCTTCAGCTTTTGTTTTAGAGAGGTGTTGACTCAACCTTTCCAGGCTGCAGCCTGTGGTGCTATTCAGCTGTATTGGGTTTTTCTCACAGGTTTTCTTTCATTTTTGGTAGACTAAATAACAAACACAGCTCTGTATGATGCAATATATTTCAGAGGCACAGCCCTGAAAAAAATATTAATGTCTTATTGTCATGATGTATATTTCAACCGTGTTGCTCAACCATAAAGGATTTTTGAAATTCTTTGCAGTGTAGAAGGTCAACAGATCACTTCAACAGAGACTTTAACTACAACTCAATGGACTCATGGAGAAAACACTAAAAGATGTTTTCAAAATGGAACTCATAAGTAAATGTCATTTATTGCTTCATGCTAAACTGCACAGGCATTAACCCTTTCAGTCAAATAACCATGAAGAGTGGATGAAGGTTCATGAGGGGGGCTACCATCAGTCATGTCATCTTCATGCAAGCCATTAGGCTAAATGACAAGAGGATCTACAGTAATGACACTGGGAAGCCGTTTGGAGTGGAAAAATGTAGCTGGGTGGACGCAAATGGAGGGAGAGTAATTGGAAGTGAAGGGGTCGAGCTATCGAGAGGCCACATAACAGACTGGAGGCGGGACAGCTGTAGGAACCAAGAAAGCCAATTCAACCCAATTTATAGGCCTACAGTATGTATTACCGGGTGTCAGACATTTGGCTGGGATTGTATGAAAAAAACAGAAAAACCTCCATCGAGCATACAGAGTTGTATTCCACCCGAGGTCCATCACCCTCAACTGCAGCTGGAGACAGTGGAGGTGAGCGTCAAGGACACTGTATGAAACACGAAGCAGTCATGGGTGCATTAGTAAAATGGCTCCTGTCATGGGCAGACGGATGAGGCGACTGCCAGAGACTGCCAGAAAAAGATGCCATCTGCCATTTAGGGGATCCAGACATTATGGAGCAAATGATTTGATCACTAGAATAAAGTCTTACTTCAGCGTTTATTTAAAAGTTGCTGTCTCATCAAATACTTTTGTACAATTGCAGGTATAAAGGGGACTTTTTTTTTTTTTTCCATTTAGAAATGACCAATTTATCATGTTGATGATGGGATTTATCAGTGTGACCTTAAAGTTTCTCTTAAAAAAAAAAAAGATCCGCAAACCGACAGAGAATCCTTATTTTACCATTAATAACTAGAAATGTCTACCTTTAATGATTTTAAAACTAGAGTGCCTGCTTGTTTTATTAGTGAAGGTGTACATTTGTTGAGGCAGCTGTGGTGTCTGTGTTTGACCAGTCAGCCATGATCAGCTTTGCACACTCTGCTTGAAAGTTTCTGAACCATCAGTGAGTTCTGCTCTCCATGAGCAGTGACTTTTTGCACACCGGGAAACATCCTGGAACTAAATTCAGTCCTGGCTCCTCCTGTTGAAACTTAGCTGTGGTGCCTGATAAATTCCTCAAAGAGTTCCTCATCTCATGGGAAACTTGCTGCAGTTCGAAGGCTCAAAGCAAAATGGTTGACCTAATTAACAAGGGTGGCCTATTTGACTCCTTCTCTGTTAAATGCTTGAGAACTCAATACTTTCATGTACTCAAATGTTGTGAAACATTTTTTAAGATGCTAAGGTGCAAATTTAACAATCTGTGTTACACTCAGAGTGTCATATTATAGTTTCATCACTACAGACTTTGACCCATTACCACTAATAGGCCTTTGTCTTTACTTGTGCTGTCTTGGTTTTTCTCGGTTTGACTTGATGCACCAAACCAACAAGGCAGGGATTTTTATTTCCATTAAACCTGGGCTACCTGCATGAAGGTGCACCTTAAACTGATGACAGGCTTGACTTGAGTGGACCTTAATTTGTGCTGTAAGTGTTTTTCGATCACACATGAAAAAGAAGTCCTCTTCCTGTTGGAGGTGAGCTGTTTGCAGAGGAGCAATGAGAGTCTGTCGTCTGCAGTTCTGCAAACATCTCTCTGTAGGTGTTTCTGCATGTCCTCGTGCAGTCTTTGGAGACTGAAGAATAAAGGATAGAAAAGCTTCTAGCTGCTGTCAAAAGTCCTTCATTTGGAAATTAAATACTTTGCCTACAAAGTCTTTACATCACGAGTCACGTTTTTATTATTTAAAAGCTTCTATTATGAAACAGGAAATGTTGCCAAGCATTAGAGCATAAAATGCTAATAGAGTTCCCTTCAGTGCCACGTGCTTTGACTCTGCATAAAGTTCCAAGGGAAAAGCCATAGAGTCTATGTATTTTGTCATATAGAACGGCATAAATTAGCCAATAATGCCAGCTAGTGAGCCTCACCGAGCCTCAGAACGCCATCTAGTGGGTCGAGGAGGCAGTAGTATTACCAGAAGGTTAGATTTCTATTTTTTTGGCAATTTACTAAGCTACTTATTTTTTAATTAAGTGTGCTTGTGAAAAAAAGCAAATCCATTGTGCTGAATACCACCATTAAAGGGAGACCCAGTCAACTGTGTTACACAGTGCGAGGTAGCTTCAGTCCCCTGGATACAATGCAAAACATTTGATCCTTTTTGAGATGAAAAGTGATGTGGGAGACAACCCTGTGCCAGCTGAGATTCTCTGCATATATTAAATTTGAGTTCATAATGGCAGGCAGTGATGCTGAGCAGGAGGCACAGTGTGTCGAATGTAAGGAAATCCTATCACAGCCCATTTTATTTATTTTTTCTGTTTTGTCATGTTTTTTTTCTCATTTATTTGGGTAAATGGTCATCTGAATTTTTTTAACAATCAAAACTTAGCCTTGTGTTAAAAAGACAGATAACCCCTAAGCTCCTATACACTCAAACTTGTAGCCTTACTAGAGAAATTAAATGCATCTCTCATTCAATTTAGGCTTAATGGGTTCCTCAGAGCTGCCTGGTGTATGTTGCCTTGTTCACTTTGGACATACATTAGTTTTTATTGGTTCCATGTGATGTGCTCTGTGCTAATGTTGCTTTCCCAAGTCAATATAGGTTACCTTGACATGCCCTAGATACTAAACTACCTTAAACAACATATTAACCCCACTGCCTCCTACTCATCCACAGATTGTTCGAGGTTTTAGCTTCACTGTGGGATTAGTTTATGTAATCAGTCTCTTGTGACTCATCATGAATGCCTCCCCCGTTTGCTGTGGGCTTATCTAACTCATATGGATAATCATGCACCTTTCTTTAACACAGCCTGCTTTCAACTGTTGGGAATGATGGATGTGAGTGACTTTTGAAAATAGTTGTTTTTATCAGACTGAAATTAGAGTGGCAATGTAAGCAAAACAAAAATACAATCTGTGGAGCTGTGCACTCTGATGTTGTTTGACATTTAAAACATCTGAGACTTGAATGCGTCACAGATATCTAAAACAGCATGAAACTGCATTCAAATATGTATCACTTTAATGCAGATTTCTGTCAATCTACATTAAGGGCATAAGAATCCTGGACTGTACAAATCTAGACTTTATACTTTATACTCAATAAATAAAGATGAGATAAAGGGACTTGTCACTAATCAATCAGCAACAGCACAGATTGGAGATCTCACATACTGTATGACCATCTTAACTTTTTCTTTCAAAATACTCCTGAGTTTTTTCTTTTTGTTGTCAACCTTGTTCAAGTACATAGAAAAAAAACTACAGGTTTTGTCCCTGTTTACGAATAAGACAATTTGTCCCCTGCAAAGCAGACAGATGAAAGCATACAGATTAATATCTGCTGTGTATTAGCATATGGTCACAGCTCAGATTGGATTCAGTTGTAGATGAAATACACACCTAGTGTATGTGCTTTGAATGTCATTGCCTGCTCTAACTCAACCACGCTTGGATTAAAATAAAATGCAATTGCTTTTTGATTTGCCACAGTAAACATAATGACATTTTTAATGTAAGATAATAGAAACCTTGCATTTTCCTTATCATTTTCCCTCCAGGTGTTTGTGTTTTTTTTTTAAAGGAAAGCTTTTTAACCACAGTAAGTTGTCATTATCTTCAACGGGCCATTCCTGCTTTTCAATCATTTCTCATAGCGTGCATGATTTAATGGCTGGCTTAATGAGCTGCGGCTTGCATGTGGAAGGACATCTCATTGTGTTAATGAACCATGAAAAGGGCAAGCACACATCATTGTGTGAACTGTTTTAATAATCAGCTCAGTGTCAGACACACAGTCCATCTACCAAAAGTCTGCTCTATCAATAAGCACAGATGCCGAGCGTTTCATTAAGACAACATTCTCTGATGGCCCGGAAACCAGTCGGCACTTACCCTCCTCTTATCGCCTGTCTACGCCTAGTCTCTTTGACTCTTATTCACTGTCTCTGTGCCACTGAGGAGATGCTTAACTGGCCATAATTCCTTAATGTGAAATATCAAATGAAATCTTACTTTATTACACAAAATCAAGATGAGCTTTGCTCTGATGTACACTGTTGGTTGCAGTGGTGCAAGATATTAAGATTTTTCCATTATGTGATAGTGGATGTTCTTAGCATCTTATTAAGGTAGCTCTCGTAGTCACACTATCTAGAATTTTAATCTTTAAAATCAAAACAAAACAGTAAGCCATGTGGCTGTGAAAGGCTAAACTTGAGTGAGTTCAAGCTTCAAGCTAACATACTAACATACTCACTTTGAGGGTGCACACAGATTTATGCTAAGCATGTAGAGTTATTGTTTTTACTTCGGCGTTTGCAGATCATGCCGTCTAAACTGCAGGCTTGTCTGTAACAAAAATTATAGGCAAGTTACTGTAAGTTCATGGCTGGAATCATTTTCCCAGAGATTTAGCTAAAGGTGGTTTCGCCTCCTGACACCCTCGCTACCTTTTGTGAAATCTAGAAGCATCTGTTTATCAAGAGTAGCAGTGATTATGGAGGCTTAAGCAGTTTCTGCCATCAGTTTGCTGAAGGGTGACCATTTCACCAGCTCGTTTATTTTGAAATTTTTCTATTGACCCAGTGTGTATGAAATCAACTGTCCCTATCGTATTGATGTTTAAGAGGCCTTTGCTTCCCAAACACAGTTTATCTTTATTGATGCATCGTGTCTAGCAAAAGTAACATATTACTATTGAGAAACCTTCACTGGTAAAAGTAAGAAAGTACCTGTTTAATAAAGCACTCAAAGTACTTTTTCATTTTGATATAAACTCACAAAGAATTAATAGAATCCACACAATGGTTAATTATAAAAATAATCTGAGTTAAACTAGTGGACAGACATTCACATCCATTGAGCATCATAGCTGCATCCAAAAAAAGAAAAAAAAAAAACAAAACACTTGTGTTGCAGCTTCAGTGATATTCAATTCTGAAATTCTGCTGCTACAGTGCAACACCATTTGGTGTCTGAAAGTGGGCAGAAAGTGGTTGTAACTGTTCTAAAATCCACTTCACTTACAATAACATGAGTCACTCTTTCCTCTTGTGTCAAAAAATTCAACAAGGTCAGAAATGTAGTCTTTCTCTGGAAAAAAAAAGGATTACCACTGAAATCAGCCCTATTTTTCTGTCAAAGTTGTTTATTGCAGCATGTGGTGACATGAATTTAGACTTTTTCTGATCCAAACCACTTATCAGCATGGTGACATATGACAGGCAGGTTTTGTCTCCCTCCTCTTAACGTCCTCTGAAAATTCCACTCAGCCTTCATCCTCAGACCTCCAAGGTCATCCTTAGATGTGCACCAGTAACCCTGGCAGACCCACGCGTTGCTCTCCCATCATCCCTTGCTTTTCTGTCTTCCTGCCCTGCCAGGCAGAAAAAAACCTATCCACTGTATGTCTGCTGCAAAAGCCCTCAGCTCACCTTCTTGCTCAATAGTATGCACACCCACAGCCACGTCTATACACGAGCATGCATGGACAGATGCTCTCAACACGCACATTTGCTGACAGAAACATGCCAGGCGAACCGGTGAAAATCTGAGTCGCCAAACAGGAACAAGGTGTCTCAATCTACTCAGACGGATGTTCTGTGTTGACCTTCAGTGATAATGGATGAGGAATAATGGAAAAGGCTGATATTCAGGCAGGAAACATCAGTGTAGAAGCTTCATGCTTGTCACGGTCACAAATGAAAAGGACGGGTTTGATGATGTTACATTTCGAGGTTAAATTATGTTTGTGATTTATTGCACAGCGGCAATGGCAACATCATTATTAGATGCTTGGTTCCTCAGAGGATTTTTATCTGACTCCAAATAAATGCACAAAGAATCAACCTACAACCTTGATTCTTGAGAAGTTGGGATCCTGAGTGAAACGCTGATAAAAGAGAGAGTGATAATTTGCTAATCCGTTTCGACAAATGCTCAATTGAAAACAGTACAAAAAACAGGTGTAATGTTGTTTTTTATGAACTTCATTCATTTTGGTAAATTGCTTATTTTGAATTTGCAATGCCAGCAACACGTTTTAAATGTGACAGGAACAACAAAAGACTGGGGAAGTTTTGCTTTGCTGAAAAATGCCTTTTATAAACATTCCACAGGTGAACATGCTTATTGGTAACAGGTGATAGTTTCATGATAGAGAATAAAAGGCACATCCTCTGAGACCTCAGCTGTTAACAAACTAGATTGGGCTGAGGCTCATAATTTTGTAAAGACCTGCTTTTGATTGCCGTGTTTCAGATCTGCATCAGAGTATTGGAATAAGTACAGGAAGCTTCTTAAAACTATTCAACACAAGTGATCTCTTTTAGCAACACTGACCATGCAACAAAATAATCAAATGTGTCAATACCTTTACTTTATTTTTTATTGTTTAAACTAATGGCTTGCCTGCTGTTACTGAAATGCAGACTAACATATAATAGGCTTTAGAATCTAAATGATACATCTTAACAATCAGACAATTGTGTCTTCCACTGTTGTAGAGTTGCTCAACTCTTTTATTCTATTAGTTTTTTTAGAAAGAAAAGCACTTTTCAGATGCGAATTCACTTGTTGCTTTTTTTTTTTTTTTAAGGAGTTTTTTGGTTTTCAATTATTGTTGCTAACCTCCTGTTGCATCAAA
>JAUZTA010000001.1:10118882-10128956 GCA_034780835.1 Ctenochaetus striatus
TGGAGTCTTTTATCTCTGCATACTGACGAAGGGCTCCTGGGACCTTCTAAGGAAAATAGTGCTGAGCATTGCTTAAACGTATATAGAGAGAGTAATTTCATATTCCCATTGAGGTTTCTGTTTTCCTCAAAATTATTATGTGACCTTGACATGGGCTAACGTTTAGCTGCAACAAAGAGGAGCACTTTTGTCATCACAGTGCAGATGCAGATAGAGCTTTGTTCCATAGAGGTGTTCTTGGTAGAGACAGTGTTTGCAGGAGCAAAACTGCACAGACCATGACTGTTCAAGGCTCAAGGCGATGAACTTTAGTGACATTTGAGTGAGGTTATTTCTAACTAAGGCTCAATACTGCAGTAAGGTTCCATTTTGTAGTTGAGAGGCGCGACAGGGTTCTTGTATTTTTGAATGTGTAGCAAAAGTAAAATATAACAACACCACTATGAGATGGAAGGTCATGAATTTTTGGACATAAATTCATGATCCTCAGAGGGGGGATCCTAATAACTTTGGCGATCCTGTAACTTTCATTTATAATTAGACATGCAGGTTGCACAAAGAATGAATCTTCTTGAGTTTTGCTGAAGCACTACCACAAGGTTGATTTGTGGTTTTGAATAATATCTTGAACTATTGGATAGTTTTCTAAAACTCAGGTAAGGAAATTCATGTAACCCTCAGGATAGATTTTACTTTTGCAATCATTCAAAATTCCATCCATTGCCAAATTAAAAAAAATAATAAAATAAAAAATATGTCCAATTATTTTATTTCATGATCAAACAACTGCAAAATGAGTAAGCATTTATCTGCTAAATATCAGGATGCTCTCAATATTGGGGTAAACATGATAGCATTCAGGTGTTAGCATTTAGCCTCCTAGAGTACCATCAGGCTTTGCTTGTTTCATTTCATTTAAATAGAAAATAGAAATAGACAAATATAGAATTAACAAAAATACATTTGCATTGTTCTTTTTCTGTTAGCAATTAAAAAAAAACAACAAATAAATTCAATAACAAATCCTTAGAGAAGTATTTCTTGATTATCCTAAGGAAGATGTGCGTCACAGGAGCACAAGTTTGACTCTCTTGCATTGCTCTTTTTTAGGAAAGTGCATTCCAGCATCCAGCCTACTCACAGGTCTGAGGTCTGTCTAACACTGTGTGAACTTTTTGTAAAGTTTCACCTACACAAATGTAACACAAGCATTTGTCAACTGGGCACAGGCAAGCACATATATAGAAGCTATGGCTGCTTCAAACTAAAGTAAGAAAAAGTAGGACAGATGCCAACAGGTGCAGCTAAGGTCAAGTGCTGCTGTTGAACCATTCAGTGTCAAAATACAGATATATTATGGGTAATCACAGGTATATTTTACTGAACATTCACAGCTGGGATCCAACAGTAAGGTTAAGAACCTGCATTTATTCATAACTGTGCTGTATCAGTTCTATTATTCATTTTTCCACTTTATTTTTTATTTTTAGATATAAGAGAACACCATCAGTGAGCTCCAAACCAAGCAGATGCCTCATAGATATTTTTTTACATTCCTTGATGTATGTTTTTTAGACATTACTGTAGGATGAAGGCACAGCCCAACGGGACGCACACACACACACATCTCCCACCACCTGCAGATAGCTGCCTGTGCCTTCTCACTCTCTTGTTTCTGTATTCAAGCTTTTTTTTTTCTCCCTGAGAATGAAGTAAACAGTCTCATCAATATTGTGTTTTCCCACTGTCTAGCCACCCACAGCTTCCAGATTATCAGACAGGTCTACAGCACAGGTTTCACAATAAATCCTCTCATCCCCTCCCTCCCTGGCTTTCCTCTTCACTCATCCTCTTTTTTCATCACTTTGAGTTTCCTCCTCACGATTTTGCAGCTTACTTTCCTACAAGAGATTTAGTTTAACAGTAACACATTTTGCTATTTAAGCAATCATCTTATATCTTTTCCTTTTTCTGACAATTCTAAAAAACAAAAACTAAATTACCTCATACTATCATATTGTTTTATTTAAATCAGCTGCCAGAGTTTGAGTCTAAGGTGTCTTCCATTTTAACATGAAGTCCAAAATTGGCAGACTTGCCGGGACATGAGTGATGAGTGCTGGATTTATTCTCCTCAAGCTGAGGACTGGGATCAGGTGTGAGGATAAGTGACCGTAAATACGCTTGAAATATGTGCATAGGAATTTATCATTTATGAAAACGTTATTTGATGCACTGCTGTGGTGTCAAGTGAACCTGCCATCTGGTGACAAAAAAATCTAGGACAGTTTAAGGGGGAGACGAGAGACGCCTGCAGATGACAGACAAAGACAAAACTGAAGAACACATGATTTTGATGATGTCAAGATATATAAAATAAATCTCAACCAATCTTAAATGGTGACAACACTGAAGACCCGCCCCAAATAGGAGTGAATGGCCCTAAGAATATGATGATTAATGAACTAAATAAGATTACTTATTTTTCTATGCAAAAGTTATACAACAAATGAAATCACAATTTGTTATACTTGTCTGAACAGAGAGGTTGTCTCATCAGATACAAATATATTCCTTACTGTTGGGCCTGAAGCCTGAGGAGAAGATTGTTGTCCCTTTTACTCTAATAGTCTTTATTCCCATGTCTGCTCTTGGAAGGTCAGTTGTCCACACAATGCAGTATTGCCCGGCAACAGAGGGCTTATTTGGCACACAGCGAGACATGCTTTCACTGATCCTTGAAATGTGAGAAATCACAAGTGCTGTATATGCTGTTTGATTAAGAAGGGAGGAAATGGTTTAATTAGTCTCCCTCTTGTTTTCACCTTACTGGGTTGTTATTTAAAATCAGTGCATTAAACTATGATTGTTATAAAAATAGCCACCAACAATCACTAAGGCTCCTGCAGTTTTTTTGTCCTGATGAATCAGAGTCTTAAAATTTTATCCATGCAGCAATTTAAAAATCATCACTTTTAAATGATGTTTTAGGAGAAGACAGACATTCGCATTTACATATATACTGACCAAGGCTGCTTATCATAGTTCCCACAAGCATGGCTGCGACTACTAAGACCATCCCCATGGCCACTGACCCATTTGCCAGACAAGCCAACCCCTCAAAATTTCAAACTTTCATAGCACGTAAGTCATGCATAAATCTCCTCCCTAATATTTCTCCTCTGCTGCACACAACCACCCATATCTCCATCTTCAAATGCCCACCCACTTTCTTTTCCCATAATTCTCTGGTGCAAGGTGGGTGTCATTCTTAGTATCAGCTTTTGACTGAGGTCTGACACATCCTCTCAATGCATCCAGGGCGGACTTACTGCCAGAGCTATTTATGAAAAATGTCAATTCATTATTCATGTTTCTCAATTAGGCGGTGAAATGGTGACTTATACCGGTGAGACATTCATCACTCACTCTGCCACTGTATTCAAACAGGAATGTCATAAAAAATGGCACATGGACAGAGGTGGGAGAAGATGTGATCATTTTTGCCACAAACAATGATTTTGTAAACATTTAAGAAAGGTTGCAAAGCACAGTGTGTTTATCGGTGTATGCAGAGAGAAATGTCTTTATCATGGATTAAGAACAGGACATTAAGTTGCCTACATCTGAACAGGTCGAAATAACTGAGTGAATGTTTGCTCTTTGTGTTGCAGAGTCAAAAAACATGCTGTAAATTTGTGGAAAAGAGTTGCAGCAGAGGAGGTTAAATGTTTTTCAGTTTGAATTAAAAATTATACAGATGACACTCACACTCAGACACACAAAAAAATTAGCACACACATTTAAAATGACTTCAGGCTTCGTTTTGAAATGACTCATCAGGCCTCGTCCAAGAACTGGATTGCATCATATCAAATAGTTGAATATTCTTGATAAATGATGAATGATTCAACTTTGACTCTTTTCTTCACTGAGATTTCATGTTCTATTGTGATGCGATTTGGGCAGCAGGCACACAGTTTCTCAACTGTAATGACAATGAAATGATTTTCTAAAGGTGACCTTCTTAAATGCTGTGTTTTTCACAGACTCACAGATATTCATGCTACAATTATATGAGCAGGCTTATCACTTATCAAAGTAAAGGCAGATTAATTTTCTGCCACTGAACAATCAAGTTTTGCTTTTATCATATTATTGTTTCAGAACACTGGAATAAGAAATGTAAGCAGAAGGATGTGATTTCTGTTAGTATGCAGTGTATGTATCATAGTTATGGACAATAATTAGCTACTTAAACTAGAAAAATCAGTTCTGCAATTCTGTATTTCAGTAACATTTATTTATTCATAACTTATATGATGAAAAACTGACAATCGGCTGCAAATATTTACTTTCTAAGACCACGAATCTCAACTGTTTTGGACCTAACCCTTTTAAGTTTCAGTAACTTGTCATTTGAGAAAAAAAATGGCACCAGTGTTGCCATTTTCTTTGACATGGCAGTATGCAGAACCTTGTTTCTTCTTGTTCTTGTTCTTCTTGCTGCTTTATTTTCAGCGAACAGATCAGTGTGGTGACAGCCTAATATCTACTGCACAGGCTCCCTGGATTCCTCTCCTTCTCAAGTCAAGTGGTGGGTCAAAAGGGATAAAACCGTTTCCTTTCTCTTCCCTGATACATGCTAATACACAGTCTGTCAGTACCGAGGTGGCAAAGCCCTCAGGGAGGGTTTTGCACTGAACTATTTCTTGTCTGTAGAAAGATCAGGGAGGGTAATCTCTGTCTCTGCTATCCAGGACTGTTCTGCTGTGTAATTCAGGCTTTATCCCAAATCCGGAGAGAGAAAGACAGCGGAGAGGGAGGGATCGAGGGAGAATTTATTTGAAAACCTTTAATGTACGAAACTTAAAAAATAAAAAATAAAAAAAACAGAAACGTATCTCCAATGCTGGGGGGGGTTAGGGCATCAAAAAGGGAGCTCTTTCTCTGATGTAGTTAAATGAAGAACACATTCACAAAGCATCTTTTCATTAGTTTTAGAAAGCAACGCCAGAAACATATTGTAAACTCATTTTTTATTTATTTCAATTGTTTCTGTTCTCTCATCTCTCTGTATTACAGGTGTAGAAAGAACACTTCAAACAACTGACCAAGGTCATATCAATTACACAGGAACCAGGTGAGTGTGTTGGTGTGTTGAACTGACTATTATTAGTTTCGAGATAAAGCATCAACACAAAGAGAACAAAACACACTCTGGTCTTACTTCAAAGAGGTACAACATTTATAAAAAAGGGTATTTTTATGGTTTAATGAAGCCTGTCGGAGAAGAAATATGATACTCCAGATTCACTTGGAAACTTATTTATGCCTCATTATACAGTACTGGGTTAAATCCATTTAATTGCTCAAATCTTGTGGGAGTGAAAATTGAAAACCAAGGTTTAATTTCATAGGTCTCTATTTTCAAGGGATTTTTTTTTACCGTCTCCAAAGCCCTCGCACTATTACTTGTCATGTAAAAAGCAATTACAATCAGTGCTTGGATGAAATGTGTCATCAGAGAATCCATTAACAATGTCCTCAGACCTTAATATTTACAGTCACCACCCTACTTTCGGAGGCAACACTGAGTTTTATGAGTTTTGAAGGGCGATTAAAAGGCATTGTCACATCTATTTTGTGCAGCCTTTGTGAGGCAATTGTGATTTCACAACGATGTTTGTTGCAGTACTATTGTATTACATTAAATTGGACGAATGTCTCTGTTGTGTACAAGCTTTGCATCTGGCAAAAAGAAAAGCTCCTTGGCTCATACGTTATGATTATTTAATTAAACTAGTGTTCCTACTATAATTGTAAGAGTGCAGTAAACTTAGTTTCTAAAAACAAATGAATGTAAAACAACATAAGTTTATAACAACAGCTTTTTTTTAAAGAGACTGTAACAAATACAAATAAAGTTTAATATACTGAAAGCTAATAAAGTTCAAAGATCATAAAGTTTATTCATATTCTTGCAGGGTATTGGACAGTGGGGCTGGTACAACTCTCTTTATTGGACTGTGACACTCCAGCCTTGTCACTTATACTGATCAGGTAATTAATTACTCTGTGATCACAGGTATAAAAGGGTGTGGCCTAGAGAGCAAAGGAAAGACCCTGCCTGAAAGTGAAAACAAACTGAGTGGTTACACAAATTACCCAAAAATTAATTACACAGAAAACATGAAATCAAATCAAGGCCAGATTACCTGATTCTTAACTCTTCATTCATTGAGTTTCATTCCTTTGATTTTCATCTTAATAATCATGTATGTTTTCTTTGTTATTGCCATTCAGGTTCTAATTACTATATCAAAAAAGTTTTGGATTTGTTGTGACATGACTTATTATTTCTACTGCTTGTTATATGTGTTCAGTATGAAGCCACAATTAGCAGCCAGTTTGCTTCATCTTAGAATTAATACTGTCAACAACTAGCCTTGCCCTGTCCACTGATATGCCAGCACATCAAGAGGTCTTTAATGAGCATATTGTGCCTGGCGACCTTGGAGTCATAACAGTACTGGGAATTTTTCCAACAGTTACCATCTACCTCCACTCTTAATGCTAAGCCGATAAACAGCTAGCAGAATAAAAAAGTAATAACTTATCCTCACACTTTTTAGATTAATATGACTTTTAAAAAAATTCTTTATATTTTTTCTACCCAAATTGTCCTAATACAGGTTATAAAGCCACCCACACAATGAGAAATATGAGCTCCCTTTATGAGCATCTTAAACACCTTCCTTCCACCTCCTCTCATGCAACTATAGTTACCATGAGGCTTTGAGGGACGTCAGCAGAAAGTATAATGCTCACTTATGTTTCTTTGCATTTCACCAGGTTTCTTATATTAAAAGTATGCATTAGCTCTTAGCAGTTCCTGCTTGCAGTTTACCCATGAATGCATTTTTCTTTTCAAGTTGCTTTTAAGTGGATTAATGAAAGTTTACTCGTGATGGACATAATATAATATATAATATCCCCAGTTAGTGTAAATCCCATCATACAGATGATGGGACTCACATGTCTGTGTCCTCAGATTTTATGATTCAGAGAAGGAGAAGGATTATGAATTTTGATGTGATATTGCAGCAATCAGGCCTGATTTTTAAATGCCTTAAAATCCTCCATTAGATTTGTGTCACATTTGTGCTGCTGCTGCAGCTGCTGACTGTGTTAGTGAGCAGGACAAATCAGCGGACTGAGTAAAATAACTAGCCGGTATTATGAGAAAACATACACAGATACCGCGTGAAGGGGAGTGAACAGGTGTTGCCAGTCTGTTCACCTCTTAGATAGTGTTTTTCTAGATAGTGATTGGTATGACGGTCCTGATGATATTCTTAATAACATAAAAACACTCACTTTATCTTCTCAGCTAGCTACTAGTAATGTTTTGGCCTGGAAGCTTTAGCAGCCATTTGATGAAAAAGCTATAGGAAATACAAATCACTAAAATGAATAGAATTGTAAAACTGTCCAGTTGTGTGAAAGTTATTCAAATAGTCTGAGTGGAAAGATAAAGCGCAGAACAAATGGTTTCAATTATTTTTTTTAATACTACTCCTGCAGATCAGATGGTGTTGCACCACTCATACTGTATTTCTTCAGCACTACAGTGAAGCTGAATTCATTCTCTTTACAGTCCATTTCAAAATTATCCAGTGGATCCTGTAGAAAAAACTCGGTTCTGTCTTCAAAATCCATAAAGTTTTTGTATTTAGTCAAGAGTTTGTCCTTTTTCCACACTCCCTTTTCATAATTGAAGCACATAAATAATTGTACAGAAGGAAAGAGAGATTATCATGAATAATTCCGCTTCAGATGTGAGGCTGTTTCGTCTTGTCCCCCTTGCTGTTGTTACGTGAATATGAATAAATGGATGTTTCTGGGGAGCGACTAAGATGTATTGAATGTGTCAGTGCAGTAAAGCCTTTTGTCTCTTGTCTTTTCTGTCTGCCAGATGCTCTGCTGCTTCCCCTGACTGACAAAATGTGACACTGAACGATGTCTGATTACTGATGGATTACAGGTAGAGGTTTATGTAATAATCTCAACTGTGTCCACACTTTTTCTCTTTTTTCTTTCTTTTTCTTTCTTTTTCACCCAATCTGTTGGCGCAGGAGTGGACATCTTCCCTTTCTGTACACAGAGCATTTGCATGTCATTACATTTCTAAAATCCAGGTCCTATAAACTACTGCAAATATTCTTAAACACTCATATGAAAATATTATAATTTAAAATTTATGCTGTATATGTTAGTTTTTTTTTTTTTAGAAGTAAATATTGTGCTCACAGACAAAATTTGGATACAAAACTCTCGTACCACATGAAGTCTAAAAATATATTGACTTTTTTTATTCTTAGAGTTCAAAGTAATTTGTAAAAGAATCTTATTCTGTGTTGAGAACAAAAATGACAGAGACAAAAATGGGATAAGAGATTCAGGATTTGTATTAAAATGATGCAAATTAGGTGAAAGAAAAGACATAAAAGAGGCTGTTTTTTTAATAAGGGTTCATCAGAGTTCACTAGTTTTCAAGCAATAATAATTCTTTGAAAGAACAGGATTCATTTCATAAGCAGCAGTCTGTAATTTAGCCTGAAACTGCTGAACTCAACTTCACATCAGACTCTCCAAAATGCATCAGCATCTAAAATGGGACCTTTGCTTTAATCTGCTGTTTTAGCGGAGAGAATCAAAGGGTTGTTTCTTGCCTCAAATAGTCTGTTTTCAATAATTTGACACAATCTACCATCTCGAGTTCAACAACAGGAATTCATACATAAGATCTCATTTACCTTAAATTGAACAAATTGAATCTCTCAGCCTGCGCAGTTCCCAATAACTTCAAGGCAAATTTAAATTAATTTCTTTATCTGTTAAATTTTTCAATATTAGGGTTATTAAATGAGTTGACATACTTGAGAAGGTTCTCTTGAAATGCCAGCCAAAGATAAATGAGAGTGGTTGTGTAGAGATGGTAATAGCCAAATGATTGTAAAATGTCAAACATGTAATTAGATTACATTTACTTCAAGAATGACCATGAAAACCAAATATCAAAGTTAAGCGATAGAGTGTTTTCACAGGTGAACTGAAACAACACAATTGCAGTCGAGTGCAGATCCCCGCCAGGGGTGTCTGGGGATGTGGGTGGCAGACAGGGAGCGCGGAGCAGGCTGTGTTTGGTGTGTACGCTTCAGAGTGTTGGAAAGAGAAGAAAACAATATCCAGGTTCTAAAACAACAGAAATGTAAAACGAGAATTTCACTAAAAAAAAAAACTCTGCCAACACTCACATGAACGCCACGTAACCTGTCGTTCACCTGAAACAAGACTTCAGACTGCAGCAGTTGTTGATCACTCGCAGCTCAGTGAGTCCGCAAGCAATGGTGACGAAAACCTGAATAGTTAATAGATTTTTATTTTTCATACCTTTGTAATTACTGCAAAGAGGAGAGGTCCTTCAGCACAGAATCAAAAATCTGCACAAAGACATTAAGCTGATGGGTCAAACAGTTTGTAGGAGTTTGATTAGTAGCATGCAAACATACACAAACGCACACACACCCACACACACACCCACACACACACACACACACACACACACACACACACACACACACACACACACACACACAGCGTGGCTGACTGGCTGCTTGTTTGTGCTCAGGCTGCATGTTGCCTTGAGTCAACACAGTGGTTCGTTCTCCCTCACAGTTCTCGTTGCACAATGGAGACCTTGTGCACCTCCCAGCCTCCTCTCAGGGAGCGCTGGGAGTTTCATGGGGGACAGATGAGGAGGAGGAGATGCGTCTGCCAGTCTGAGGGCAAGTCAAGGTAAACAAGCTAACGTTAGCTGGACGTTACCTGAACCATAATACAGGCTGTTTACTGTACTCATGTACGCAGGAAGGAAGCAGAAGCCGGCGAGTAGACAACCTGTCTGCTCGCTCTGCCCTCCTCCCCCAACCTCCCCCACCTCCTCCCACTCTGCTCCTCACCTCCTCCTCTGCTTCAGAAACGGCTGAGCAATGCCCCGGTCGACACACT
>JAUZTA010000001.1:10179670-10205598 GCA_034780835.1 Ctenochaetus striatus
GCTGCTATTCTTTTTTTTTTAATGAAAGTGTTGTATCATACCCTGTTGGTGGTAGTAACTTCGCAAAGCTAGCTAGTTTCTACACATCAGAGTTTCCACCGGCCAAAGCAACACCAAGGCTGCTACACTCTCGGTTTAAAACAGCTGGAGAACCTTCAGTTAAACCTTTAATTGTAACTTCCAACACATCTGCTGTGGTGTGTGTGAGCATGTGACTAAAAATGCTATTTTTTCAGAAGAAGTGTTTGGAAATGGATTGTATCTTAATGTCCAATAAAAACTAAGGATTATTTCCTTTGATCCATGAACTGTTTTTAAAGTGAATGCAGCCATACGTTGACACCGTAAAATATTAGAAGTCAGACTGCCTTGTCCTTTTTGTTCTCAGTTTGTCTTACCTTAAGTCATCTCTGTAGAGCAGATGTTGAAATTACTTTTAAATGTTGATTTATTGCTCTCATGTTAGAAAGAGGCGAGTTCAACTTTGTACATCAGTTTTCAAACTTTCCCTTTTGTAATGTAACACAGCTGACATGGCATCCTTCTTTTAAGGGGTGGGGTCTGGTTTAAACAAAAGCAGATTTCAATTTTCTTTTATTTATGTCACAATCTGCCTCTCAGTTCTCCCTCTTAAAAACATTGCTCTTGGCTCCTGTTGGCCATATACACTGCTTTCTTTTACTCTGCAGCCCTTCAGTTCTTCATTTCTCCACCCGATACCCTTAGACAATCCTCCTCCTCTATGAGTTCTGCCGTTACCTGGTCTACTCCTTCTCTACATTTACATCCACTTAACTTTAATTTGTCCCTTGCTTGATCATTAGGTGAGCTGCAGTGTGGTCCATTTTCTTGTTTTCTAGCCTCTACTTTCTGTTTATCTGACTCCGTTCCAGTGAAGACTCAGAGTTTGATAAGCCTCCTCTGAGAAACAAGCCCCTGAACTCTGGATCCTGTCATTTGTTTATAACCTGAAGCCAGTCTGGTTGACATATTTTCCCTGATTAATGGATGTTAGATTTCTGTCTCTCCTTTTGGTTGTTTTTCCTTCTGGTTGTGATGTTTTTGTCAGATTATGTGTCTCCACCTTTCGTGTATTAAATCCCTGAACAGCACTATCCGCCTCCGTTAGGCCCATCCCATGGTATCTTCCACTAGCCATAGTTACATAAATGCGATTCAGCTGAATTAAAACAGATCATAGAACATTTTCTGAACTAATATCTCTTTCCTCTTCTGCAGTGGAAGTTTTAAGGCAAAATAAGAAGCCTCCACTCTGCTTTCTTCTTTGGTCTTACTAATCGATGGTATCGATAGTGACATTTAAGCATGAACAAAGTCCACAGGTAAATGTCATTGAGGGTTCTTGAGAAGTGAAGGCTTTGCCTCTAATCTAACCTTCTCTAATAAGCGATGATTTGAAGGGATGACAATGACAGACTGTGTACAAGCTCAATCCATAAATTTCTATAATGCAAAGATGTGCTCCAGTGGTGAGAACTGACCTGTGATACATTTAGAAGTTGACTCTGAAAGGCAAATCAATATTTCTTGTGAGCTGCATAGTAAGCAAATCGAAGTTCTTTAGCAACAGATAATGAATACAAAATGTCAGTAGACATCAAGAAATGAGTCTTTCATGGTGAAAATAAACATCCCTTGGGTTCAACATTTCTAATTATAATAGCCTCAAGAACACTGATTTTTCAAAAACCCCAAAAAAAGAGGGTTCAAAATTAAAAATCCACTTTCTCCACACCTCAAGGGTGTTTTTGTCTAACCACATTTATCACTCCGTTGCAACAACAGCTTTTCCCATTACTGTCAAGCCCAACGTCCCTTTGCGGCAATAGATTTGCCTCTTCACAACTGAACAAGACACTAACTTTTTAACACATGTCATAAAGCTGCAAGATATCTCATTCAGTGCATAGGGGCCTGTGTTGATCTGAGACTTCAGACACGCCATTCGAGAAAACAAGCGGTACGTCATCTGACGGTTTCTCGAACGACAGGCCTGTCACAAAACAGCCAAAAGCTTAGAAGCACAGTTCACCCCGACACGCAGTCTTCAGGGATGACTCTTAAAAAAAAGAAATAATAATAAAACAAAAATGCAATGCAACCCCATCTAAAAAAAAAAAAAAAAAAAAAACTGTACGTGTGGGTGGGAGGGTGGGATTGGGGTACATAACAAATAAAGCATCGGCCTACAAAAGATCCAGAGGGAACACTCCATGTGCCTTCTTGGTATCCATTTAACAGAGGGCTTACA
Organism: Ctenochaetus striatus; assembly: GCA_034780835.1. Lineage (NCBI taxonomy): Eukaryota > Metazoa > Chordata > Actinopteri > Acanthuriformes > Acanthuridae > Ctenochaetus > Ctenochaetus striatus. The sequence goes on from JAUZTA010000001.1 coordinate 10,181,943, forward strand.
GCAGCCAGCTACTTACAGCCTAACCGAAGCGCTATATTACTCACCGAGCTCAGCTGGAAACACTATAGAAAATGTGTTTGCCTAGGATCTGCTCTCCTTTATCAATCCCAAACAGCAGGGACCAGAGCTTTAAGCACTATGCCAGGGTTCCAGCAGCAGCAAACAACATTTCATGACAGAAAAGAGAAGGAATGGTTGCACAAATAAGATTTCAGTTTTGTCTGTAAATCCTTTAAAGCTGAATCTAACACAGCCCATCCTACTGAATTCCCACAGAGACTATTCAAAGACACTGCCTCGGAAAAGGAACATGCAGACTTAGAAGTACCAGCTCAGGTGTGCACACAGACAGACAGACAAGCCTACAAAGATAACAAAGAGGAAATAAGAAAAGGTGTAAGGGCACTCGGTTTGAATCAGATAATTTTGTTTCTTACCGATGAAGAGGTTCCATTCGGCGTCTAGGTCCGCCTGGTTGGCGAGGCAGCCTCTCATAACGTTGTGACAGTAGTTGTGACAGGGTTTGAGTCCAGGCATGCCGCGACAATAGGAACAGTACAGCATCTTGGTCAAGGCCCTGACACACGCTGGAAATACATTCACCTATGAAGCAAAGAGATATTCTTAAGTTACTGCAAGAATTTTTAAGCTCATTAAATCTAAATTGTTATTGTTTTACAAGCAGTGTGATATCTTAAATAAAATGGAGGGAGAAGTGCAGGCAGAACAGAGTAATAGACCTCGGGTGAAACCGTAATAGTTTTACGTAACATCATGATGTTTCTACAGCTGCATATCACAGTCAGCGCAGATACAACATCAGTGGTAAGGATTCGATTCCCATTAGGGAAAAAGCTGAGACATTTCAACTTTTGACAAACACCCCAACACTACATCACATCTTCTGAGGCTTGAAATGCGAAAACCCACCAGATAAAACTGACTGACAACATGAGGTTGACAACTCTGTCCACCTCGATTCCTTGTGAAGGCTGTGCCTTTTGTTGTTGGGTCATGTCATTGCACTGGCTTGAGTGAAAGCGACAGGATTCTCACATCTGCTTCCCTTCAGAGGTGCGGATGCAGAACGAAGAGTACATCTGATAATTGGCCTGTCAGCCTCTGTATTCATGCTTGACTTTAGATTTTGTCCAGCACACACTCTGGAGACTGCGGGTGTGTGTGTTTGTGTGCTTTTGGAAGGTTGGCAGAATGGACACTGGTAGGTCCAAACAACTGAAGACCATTTTCTGTTATTCTCTGTTCTGGCAGAAAAATAAATACAAAAATCAAAGAAAAACAACTTGAAGAGCCAAATAAAAAACTGAATGAAGTCTAATTCTAGAGTAACGTTTAAGTTCATTCAGAGGAAATAAACAGTGATCAGTATGCTGTTTCTAAAAGTCAGGTCAAATAAACAAAGTTGCACTTATACAGCCCAAAATTACGAATCAATTTGCCCTTAAGAGTTTTTAAATCAGTGGAGTATCTGAGTCAATTTATCCTTAAACTCCTCAATTCAGATAAAAAATAATTTAATCTTTAAAGAGAAATTAAACTAAGCTATTAAACTGAGTTTTTAGTTGGAGGAAGATTAATTCATTTTTATGTTACTATCAGTTCTACTATTTGTAACATGTTATTGTGAGATATGTAATCAAAAATTTGACTTTTGTTATAACTATTACAGTTTAAAGACAGGGAAGAAGAAAAAGTGGAGATACACACCACCAAACTCAAAGACATAAATACAGATAATACACAGACGTGAGAAAGACCTGGAAAAGGAAAACAACGTCAGTTCACTTTTGCAGATGCAGATTTTGTGCAATGACAACCAGTTTCAGTCTTCTATCAAGACTTCTCTGAACACAGTAGTTTGTCTTAGATTTTACTGGTACAGCGACCCGATCACCTGTGTGTCCATGTGTGTGCGATGAGAAGGAAGTGAAGGGGAGAGAGACGAAGGCTGGGGGTGGGGGGATGCAGAGATGTAGACTATTAGCGTGTTTGCCTTCCCTTCTGCTTAGCAGCTGGCTACATGGATCAAATGAACCATCTTTGACATTTGCAATCTGCCACTGACATCACGCAATGTCTTGTAAAAGGCCATTAACCTGAATTGCTAGCTGTCATTTCCACCGCTGCATGTCATCTGCTGGCATGTGCTCTTTCTTAAATCAGTCTGAGAAAGGGGTTAACGTTCGGAAATATTTTTTATAAACCATGTTCATTTGATTGAACACATTTCACAGCTGACATGCATGAAAACCATTTTTTAGTCACGTTTGCACCGAGCAGCGTGGCTCCTGTCACTTCAGTTTGTTTTTCATATCCCAGCCAGACTCGTCTTGCCGTCTGCACTCTGATGTAGGATTTCCTCTCCCCCTTTTTTTTTTTCAGCAGTCTTTTCCTTTGCAGCCTGCGGTCTTTTCTTTAACAAAGTTTGTCTCCTTGTTGTTATACTAAACCGCAAACCACACACAGAGAACAAGGAGTGAAAATATTTAATATCCTTCATTGGCCAAATGAGAGATTATTGAGCCAGTGGTTCTTTTTGATGCGATTCTGGCAACAAATTCACAAAGCTGGCGATGCTGCTTGCGTTCCTCTGTGCAAGAGGAGAAAATTTCCTTGAACAAAGATCCAAAATTTTATAATGTCTAACTTGCATGACAAATTGGTACCATAAAAAAATAATTTTCTGTGATACCAGTTTGGGTTTTGAGTTGCCATGTTGGCTTGAAGGATGTCAAAACTATTTCAAGTGTAAAAAATGTATTTGGCGTCTAAAAGTCAATTTTTTTTTGTACTTATTAAAATAGTCGTTTGAAGGTAAGAACAAAAACATCAACATGACGGGTGATTCCAAACCTGTATATATTTAAATAAAACTTAATACATTTAAAACAGTGCCAGTGGTGTTTGCAAATTAGCCTACCAGGACCCATCACTGTGCAAATCATTAATTTCTAATTTTCCTAATTCACAGACAGTGCTGGAGAAAAAAGAAAAAATGAAGAGCAAACAGAGAGAGAACAGGCTGCGGAGGAAGCCAAAGACGCTGCCAAAGACTCAGAGAAACACCAAGAAAACTGAGAGACAGATACAGATGAAACAGACGGAGAGAAAACCGGACAAGACACTAGCAGACAAACAGAAGGAACAGGCAGGTGCTGCCGCCACATTTGGACAGAGAAACAGAACCGAGTGCATGCCAATCACAGTGTTTGCTTTGGAAAGAACTGTCTCTCACTTCCCAAAGAATTTGGACTTGCTAATGCACTCTTTGTACATTCGGCAATTACGTATTTTATTAAAGTACATACTAGCAGACTATAACAGCAATCAATACCAAATCAAGTTGCGGCCTTTTGTAATTAATTCTCTGACTTATAGTGCTTTTACAATCCTTTTCTCCATCTCCAAAGCTGCAAACATTCAGCTATAGATCTCATTCTGCCCGCTCCGTGCCGGCACTACAGAAAGTACTGTATGAACAAAATTAGTATCACACATATGAATGCATGAGTCAAAGCTTCCTGCTACATGCAATTCACAAGTCTATGTTAACAGAAACAAGGAGCAGGCAGTTTTTAGATTGCACTTCCACTTCCACCTGCATCACTATGAATCCTCTGCGATCTCTCTCCTTCGTCAATGACTCAAACGCCACAGATTAAATATAACATTTTCCTATCAAGCTATTTGAATCATTTTATTTCACAGGGTAATTTGCATATAAATATATTTGCTGTAATGACAGGAAGAGGAGAGAGGGAGAGAGCTACTGCCTTTTGTTTTCTCTGTTGGGTCAGCGCCACCCAGTCACTCTACCTGGGCAGAGACATTAAATCCAGTTTAAAGCACAATCATAAAACAAAACTAGTTGACAGGATGACTTTGGAATACATTCACATAATAAGTTCACTGCTCCGCTGCCATGTTATAAATGATAGCAGCATTACAGAGGGGCCTAATGAAAATAAAGTATACTGTGTCATCTATTCAACATCAGCAAACCACCAACCATTGCAAATGTAATCTGGAACAATTTAATACCATCCTTCTTTTCTCATAGATTGTAAAAGTACTGTACTTATTCATAGGAATATTAAATAATTAAAATAAAATAAAAAGTTCTGGGATTAATCTGTTTCTGTCAATTCAATTAAACTTGGCCCAGTTTCTAGACAGCCGTTTCAGAGGCACAAAGAAACACTGGGAGAATTTCCTGAACTGTGGACTCGTTTCTACCACACTCTTTACATTCTGTGTGGCTTGTTAGTGGCAACCAAAGAAACATATTTCATATTGCAAAAAGGAAAAGTGCTTTAAGCTGCCCTTGAGCTTTGTGAGCGTTTGGAAATTTGCATTGAAATGGTGCCTCCTAACACAATTATCTTACAGGCTTCCTTTTTTTTCCCACATCATTGCAGTTACTGTGCCCAGAAGTCACTGGTGCCCTGGATGAAGTGTAATCTGATAATCTTGTTAGCACTTATTTACAGTTAAGTGGATGGAATATTTCACAGAAGGCTGTGAAGTAAAACTGGAGAGCGAGACGCCTCAGATCCAGAGCAAGATTAAAACACTAATCTACTCATCTGATATTTAAGTGCTTTCATAACATCGCATGGAGAGCATATGTTTGTGTGTTGGTCAGGGTGTGGTGTGCGGCAGCAAAGTAGATCAGTGTAGCAGCAAAGGAGTTTTTAGATCTGCTACTTATGTTGGAAGTAACTAAAATTAAAAAAAAAAAAAGTATTGAAAGAATGTCACCTATGTCAATAAAGTTTTAATTTATAAAAGTTTAAAATTATAAAATTGTGCTTGAAGTATAGAGTAAATGAAATTTATACTGATGAAGAAAAATTGATAATTTTATATTACTGAATCATTTTTACATCCAGTGCATAAATGTGTAAGACACTGTTTTATGATTGTAGCTAATTTATGAGTTTGTATTTCAGACAGCTTACTCAATGCTAAATAACTACATTTTCAGTCTTTTTTACATTTTATTTGTAAAATCTTGATCTTTAAAATAGCAAAGGAGTAAAAAGTATGTCATTTTTCATCAAATTAAAGTGGAACAGAAATATCTAAATGCATAATTTTAAATATTTGCATTTAAAATGGTAAAGGGGTCACAGGTACTTTCACTTTAGATAAAATCACATTTTGTTGTAAATACTTCTGCCCTTTTCTTGAGAGTCTAAATGTCAAACTTTTAGTTGTAATGAAGTATTCTCACAGTCTTAAATCAGTATTTTTTACTTAAGGACAGTACCAGAGTTTTTTTGGAGAGAAATACTCTACTTTCAAACATGGGTCGATGGAGGCACATAAATAATGTTCCACAAATTAGAGGAACAGCTTGATGATGAAGTCTGCCCTTCAGACAGATTCCTGATGTGAGCATTAAATTATTGAGGATCAAAAATGGAAGAATGTAAGTGCAATGCACCTGAGCAATAATAAAGCAAGTCATTTCCAGCTTCATCCAATAAAGGCCACAGCCAGGAGTCACCTGGATTCGGTAATAAAAGACAACTAAAAGTTTCTAATAAAAAAAAGACCAGACTCAATATTGTTATTAGATTACTCCAAAAGACACTCTTAAAAGACATTACATCGCCTATCCGACAGGGTGTTGTCATGAACATATGGCGTGAACTCCCTTTAGGGGTAACTGAGTGGGAAGAGCACAGACGATGGAAATTGCTTTGTGTCATAAAGTAATGAAGTTGTGAGAAATGACAATGACTTTGCTAGCTACCAAGGCCAATCAAGGGGAACACTAGTGGGACGATGAGACTGTCGCCAAAAAATTGTCTCAATAGTTCTGTCATAATTATTGTGACAGGATGTGTTGCTTCGCACTGATTGGACATGGATGTAAGACTGCATTGCTGCCCCAGTGTCCCCCTTCAATTCCACAGCCATTAGTGTCAATGGCAATATGAGTGATCAGTCACCGTGCAAATCAGACTACCATCTGCCACCAAGACAAACATGTGCCCTGCCGCCACTAAACGTCTGCATTAAAACATCACTTAAGGTCTAATTTCTCTCCAACCAAAGTGTTACATCAAAGGTTGCTGCGATGAAAAGCTGAAAGTGAATCCTCAAGTTAGAGAAAACTGTAAACATCAGCTGGTGTGAACTCATAGAGGGTAACGGTAGACCTTTCAAAAATAGCCTTGTGCAGTGCTGATGAATAAGCTAAAGCTTTCATACAATCTGATAAAAAAGGAAAAAAATAAGAGTGAAACAGGAGTGATTCTCATCCTCAAAGGCATTGTTAAGTTTAAAGATCCTCTTTCAAAGAAAAAAAAAACATCTGTAAAACAGAAATGTGTGTTCTGGTGTGTGTGTGAAAATGCTTTATGTTGATTTTAAGCCACAACTGCTACTTATCACGCCCTGTAAGATGTATAAAAGGGCTCTGCATGGCTTTATTTTAATATTTATGCAAATACCCTACTGGGGGTAAAGGTAATGCGACAATTTCCTTTGCTGAGATTTAATGCTATTTTCAGAGAGTGATCCTCTTTTTTGTTTTTCATTACATTTAACTTACAGCTGCATGTCACAGGTAGAATACGGTTCTACTTGCACAGGCAAATTAGCTCATAAAATGTGATGCCTTGTTAAGTTTAAATTTAGTGAAGCTGTTAGATCAGACACTTCTTACAGGTCAATGCTGTTCCCTCCAGCAAGGTTCAGTTGTTAGTATTACTGGTAACACAGCATAAATATCTAAAGTGACAGATTTTATCATGCAACAATATGTCACAGATTTTTAATGAAGAACACATTCAGTGTAGGGCAGAGAGGGTGAAACCAAAATAGTTTTGATGCATCCAAGATAAAAAAATTCAGCTTTAACTTTAATTTTTTTAACTAGGGATACCGTATTTGGATATATATTCATAAATTTATAAAAATATATAAAGTTTAAGAGTTAATTATCTTCAGAGGTAGAAAAAAAGAGAAGTCAACTGATCAGATTTTCTGCAGGCAGAAAGGAAACAGTTAGCTTTTACGGCCTATTATTCATAATAACTATTCATTTTTGTTATTGTTTTTATGAATAGGCAAAATAATATTTTTACTGATAAATAGCTTCTCTCTTAATAAGCTTATTAAGCTTAAGCTATAATTTACAAACACTATGTAACATAAACATTTTAATAATACTTGGGCACATGGAGTCCTTGTAGAAACAAGCTGGTCAAGGAGAAAAAAAGGAGGCAGTTTGGGAAAATGGGAGCAATTTTCGTGATGGAGGAGCTCTACTGCAATGCCTTGCAAAAATTGTCCTCTCCAGAAAAGTACTGCTTTCCTTTAACCATGAAGGTTATGCGACCTTAACAGTAGTTTAGTCGCCTAAACATAGCCACATCTTAATCACAAAGGTGCCAGAGCAGAAAATGCTCACATGGGTCCTTGTGAACGGTCCTGACAAAATGCCCTATTTGTTGTTTAATTATGTAGATTTGTTGCCCCAGACGCAGTGGTTCAGTTCTAAATGTGCATTTATATTATTGTAAAGTACTTCACTATCCCACATGTACCTAAAACCTGTGCAGTATGCACTAGCTTGCAGCTTAAATACAATAGACAGTTCTTCAGAAACCTGGAAACCAGCACTGTATTTCAGTCCAGCTGAACTGCGTTGTGTATTTCTTGGCGATGCAAAGTTTGCTACAACAGATTTGCAAAGATCCACACAAATAGACGAAGATTCACAAATATATTTGCCGTTGTAAACCACAAACATGCCAATTGACAAACACATTTAGAGACTGAGTGGGGAGTTAAGACAAGCAGCTGGGTAAACTTGAGATGAATATTAATCCCTGCGTACATACACTCACAGAATGCACACAATATGACGATGTATGCACTGAAGTTGTCATTGATAATAAAACATGGCCCGTGCCACTTTGTACCTTCAATAATCACATCTCTGTTCTTTGCTCCCCAGCGAACTTTAGAGTCTCCCTCCACTCAGCATTTTAAATGTAGGATGCAGCATGAGACAAATCCAGAGGGGCTGCACTAAAATCAGTTGCTGTCAAATCAATGAATGTCTAAGACTGACAGAATAATCCATGTGTGAGCAGCTGGGCCTCCATGAAGCAGCACAGTGGAGCTTGGCGGGGCCCCTGCGACCCACACCAGTCAGCTCAAGTGTCTGTCGTTGGGGAGGCATGGGATCGCCCGCTGATCTACCCTGACATGTACCATGTTATGTGGCATGTCTGAAGCAGCAGTTGGGACTGTTTCTTTAATTTACCAAGACAAGTGCAAACATGTTAAAAGCCAAGCCCTCACTAGGTACAGTGTGCCAGGAGCCATCCACCATCTCTGGTGGCTGCAAGACCTGCATATAGTACATTGTTATCCATCTGCCATGGTGCCTCCTGGATTAAAGCACAGACTTCACCCTGTGTCCAACTCACTCTGTAGGTCTGCAGCCCAGCCTGAATGTCAGGGGTAAAACGGGTCTCTTGTGGCTGCCAAGAAACCTCTGGACAAATGTCACAACATCGGTGCTGACAACCTCCTCTAAGTGCTTGTTAAATAAAGATGTGGTGCCATACACTTTAAGTCAATGTGCAAAAAAAAAAAAAGTCATAAGATGTGATCTGGGTTGGCACATCAACTGATGTGACATCTTTCAACAGTTGTTAGATAAGACAAATGTATTTAAGGTATTTTTTTTTTTTATTGTAAAAATATGATGGATATTTCTTTCAATTTTCTGTCAATTGTCTATTGTTTCCTATTTTGTTCTAAACGTCCTCCCACTCAGTATCAGGCTGTCTGAGTCTGTTTTCAGGTTTCAGAAAAAAATGGAAAAAGCATATACTGCAGTATACAGTATATTTCTTTATTATCCTTTCATATCATGTCCTTGTATTTCAGACCACATGCTGTCTCTCATTTTTTCCAACATTCTGCAGTTCACCACAGATCAAAATCTTTTAATTAAAAAGGACATCTTTGGTGCAGCACATTTCCCGATGACGTGCCAACCTTTTTGAGCCAGTTGCCATCTGCCATCACAGCACTGTGGCTGAGGCCTTATCCCCAGCAAGCTGTGTGAGCTGAGAGCCAGCAAGAGGGAGAGAGAGAGAGAGAGAGACATGGAGAGACAAAGACATAGAGAGAGACAGGGAGTGTGTGAGAGGGAGAGAGTGAGAGACAAGTTTGTTCGGTGAGTCTCTAGATGGGCCTCAGTTGAGATTCATGGATGGACCATACTCTTTCATAAAGAAGGTCACTTAATCTGCCCCTGTGCAGAATCTGCTCTCGAATTGTCCCAGTCTACTATCTGGTTGTGCAACACATTCATCACAAATATAGACACGGAACTACGGGAGACTTATGTAGTTTGCATGAAAGACACTGTAATACATTCTCCTTGATTAAAAAGGTATTTTTGCAGAATTTGTACATACAGAAAAACTGCAACCAATTTCACTGTTTGCTCGGTCAAGAGCTTATGAGGAAATTTTTGTTTTTTCCCCTGACGTACTTTGAATAAGTTCCTTAAAGTGCAGGAACATTTCTGACATCATCGACCAACAGCCCAAAATCCCCCAAAATAATTTGTATACAATAATATTAAACAGAGAGAGGAAAAGAGAACATCTTCACATTAGAAAAGCTGAAACCAGAGAATGTTTAAAAAAATACTAAAGTAATGAATCAATTATTAAAACAGCTGCCAACTACTTTTTTAGAGATTAATCAGCTTGTCCAATCACTGCAATTCATTATAATGTAATTAAAGGCAAAGTATTGTTAATATGCCTTACCATGCTTAGTATACCAGCTAAACAGTTATTTCAGTATGATAAGTGGGATGCCTTAAAGCTGTGACCTGTAAATTATTGAGTAGATGTGACCAACTGCAATGCGCTAAAATAAACTTTCACCTTTTTATTCAACTTTTTAAATAAAGTTTTTCATTATTGGTGTCCACTATGGTGTCATTTGTGCTTTACTGTTGTAGTAAATCTGAAAAATAAAATCAAAAATGGTCAACAATGCTTTTTTCTTTCATTCCAGCTTTAGTTAGTGAATTTAAAGACTCATCAAGCATAATAAAAATATATTTGATTTTTTTTTTTTTTTTTTTTACAACTAATGATTCATACAACAATAACATTTGCGGTTACTTGCTCTGTGGCAGAAATGTATTATAATAACAGTAAAATAGTATAAATTAAATGGTGAAATAAATAAAGACAAGTCACATTAAACCACTGAATGTTTTGGTTTCTATCAACTTGGATTTCAAATGCAGGAAAACAGGACGCAGGCAATGTTTCAGGTGTTACTTAAGTCCTATTCGTTTGTAAAATGAGTACTGGCTAAGAATAACTCTGTTGTTTGAATTTGTACAATAAAATGTTGAATGCACTTTACTGTTAAATAGTGCAGTGAGTTTATATAGAAGCAAAGAAAAAGACACCCAGGAAAAACTAGGGAAACCACAAACCCTCTCATGTCAGCAAAGACTCTGTAATCTGGCAGAGCATGAATCTAAGGTAAATGTTGTGTAAAGATTAGAAACTGCCTTGGAGCTTAATGTTAAATTATCTGACAGTTCATGGTAGGAAATGAGTGTATAATGAGATCAACATGACAGCATAAGCCATCAGAAAAAAACTAAAAAAAAAAAAAAATCCCTCAGTACAAAATACCTTACTTTCCCCTTCGTCATCACGACTAAATATGCTGCCATGGACCAGGCCAGCATCACATGTGCATTCACACTGACTGATATCTGCTCTAAATGCTTGAACTTTAAACCCTCCAAAAGGTCCAAATCCCTGCAATCTCCTCTGAGCAGGTCTTAATGTGGCTGGACTGTGTTTTAAGTACCCCCACGATAAAACTCTTAATGGTCATCATAAACTGTAATCCAAAGAGATTCTGCTCTTAATCCAGGATCGAGGTCCAGGAAACTGTTCAGTGCAAGTCGAGTACATCCCATTTTATGGAGCGATATCTCTCCTGTTCTGACTTCACTGCATACGGAGCTGTCTGTTAGCTGTAATTATGTGTGGCTCATCATCATCAGTGCATCATCCTGTGTTAAAGTATCATGGAAAATTAAGCAGACAGATGGTTGAAAGCAGTCATTTCATATAAAAAGGCGCATTTTGTCATTTTAAAACCCCAGGTTCTGTGAATTTCACGAGTGATTTGCTTATTTGAGTTACAGCCTGGGTAGTCAAGGCCACTCACTAGGGGCAAAGTACAATATGCAATACTTCACGTATAAATTGGACTAAAGTGCTGTTGCAGAGACAAGTTAATATTATAATGCTTCCCATAGACCAGTAGGCATTTCTTCTCATTTTACACATTGATTTACTTCTTCAGACTATGTAGTCATCGTAAAGAAGACAAAAAGAAGGAACTGAGATGCTTTTGAATGTACACTCTTCAGGTATATATGCCGAATGTGATCAAATATCAATATATTTTCAGCTTTTCAGCAAAATCTGCCCATGTCCTCCACAAGTGCTTTAATAATGACTGCTACTTTTCTGAGTGGTTCCATTTAGTCTTTTACTGTACAGGTTTTAAAGTTATTGTTATTTACAATGTGTGCTATGGGTTTATACATTTTAAGCATGTGTTTTACCTCTTATTTCAATACATGTAATTGCTTAAAGAAGTTTTCATATAAGGCTACAAATTTGCATTTAATGCACTTAATAAGATGCACTGCTGATACATGAGTTAACTAAAATGACCCAAAGTAACATGTGAAGTTCAAGAAAGAAGGTTAAAAAGATCACAGGTAAAAAATAGTGTTCAATAGTCAAAGTGTTTCTAGTGTTTATTCTTTGTATAAAAAAAAAACAATAGAGATCTCAGTGAATCTTGTTTGTAGAAAAACTGATTTAAAGATCAATAATTTCAAAAATTAAAAAAACATTAAAGCCTGAATTTAACGTGTTACCTTATCATACTTACACTAAAATATTTAAATATGACTTCCACTACTGCTAATTGCAGAGGACTTTAAGTAATTTGCACAGTATTCAGCTGCCATGGCAGATGGTTTATGAATTGAGAATTTACAGGATGGTCTGTGTGTCTGAGCAGTTTAGCTGTTAGGGTACGTGTTTGACCATGAGTCATCTGCAAAAACATAACACCAACAGCAGTAACACCAAACAAATGTAGCATTCTACCATAAAGCATATAAATCCCTGTTGCTCAGGGATATGAAATTGAATAGAAAGTGTCTCGTATGCTTTATAGTGCTGCGCTTACACTAAAGTAAAGCATCGGTATGCACTTGTAAGGTTGGTTGTAAAGAGATGCAAGCGACTCTTTGCTGCTTTGAGTAGAAAGTACGGCGAGTGACTCTTGGGTCAAGGTGATTTGTCATGTTGAACAACTTTTCACTTGGAGTTCTGTGGTTATTCACCAGCCTGACAGCCTTCAGAAAAGCCACACTGTTTCCTGCCTGCACTTCATAATTGATGAGGAAGCGAGGAATATGGGATTTGATCCAAAGTGAGAGTGCCTTTTAGGCTTCGGACAGATGTACAGAGGTGTTCGTTTTAACTTTTCATCTGAAATATGCTAAGCTAGTAAGGACAGTGAGAAAGCTGTCCACAGTAGTAAGTTTAAGTAGAAAGTTTAAACACAACACCAAACAGTTTAAGATGATGGACTATTTGACCTTATTTCTTTTTCTTCCGACAGTTTTTCTCCTCTGTTTGGTTGGAAGGGACAGACAGCTTCAAAGTAAAAATCGGATGAAAAGGAACACTGAGCTCTGATGTTAAAACTGACAACTGATATTAGAACTTGTAAAAAACTACAGTTTTGCACCATTTGTGACAAAAAAAAAAACAATAAGGAAATTGATTTTTGGAGGAGTCTGCAACTTGTCTGACTGACGACGTCATCACAGATTAACAGCCACTGAATGAAAATAGTGAGTGAATAGGTGTAGCAAAATATCTAAACATAGTTTCCTTTTTTAAACACAAATCCATGGCTATAGTCATCAAAATAGCTTATATGTTTTACAGTTTTTAAGGTTCTAAAAAGTAGTAAGTCCTTTATTCTTTCTTGCTTTTAAGCTTTAAGTTTGTTCTGTAAATTACAAACCAACAGAAGCAAATGTATTACATGTTATTGTTGAATTTAGCTAGTGAGGAAAACAAAGTCTAAAAATATGTGTGTAAGCTAAGTATTCTAGGGCTTCATCTAATGCTTTTAAGTTCACTGTTTGAATTTTGCAGGGAACCCACTCTAGACTAAAATTATATGTTTTAAAATGAAAAAAAAATGAACAGAAATAACTCTTGTTTTCCCATTCCTGTTTGGTTTTTTCATCATAAACTGGAGCTGTGCAATGTACCACTATCAGTAAACAGCTTTGGTTATATAAGTTTAACACTTTTGACATCCATGAAAAACTGTTGCATAACTTTCTGTGTTTAACACGGCATTAGAAAATATATCCACTAAGCCTTTAAAAACATATTTCTAATCTCCGGTATTTGATAAGGCTCTAAAAGCATATTTATTTTTCATCTAATCAACTGCTTTCACAAGCAAAACCATAAACAACTCTAGCAAAAAAACAAAACAAAAACAGAAACAAAAACAGAAACAAAACCAAAACAAACAAACAAACAAAAAAATTATTAAAGTCATTCAACGTCATCATGGAAGATTTCACTAATTTTACTGATTTACTTTGTCAAAACAGTGAAGAAATTAAAATAGTGAGAAAGCCTGTGAACAAAACACATCAGAAATCTCTGGGGAAATGTGCTTTAATCTTTCCTCTTCTGCAGAGCTTTGCTCATTGCGGGGGATTCTTTGAAAAAGTGGAGCATACACAGTGTACTAAGCACTCAACCAATCATATGAAAAAATAATAAAAAAAAGCGTCTCACACTGGCCTCACACCCAGAGATCAAGAACATGGAAAAACAGATCTTTATATGAAATCAAAATTCTTTTTCCTTATCCCTGAGCTTTTAATAAAAAATTCAGATGTAATGTTAAATCCACAGCAGAGATTTTGTAAACTAGAGAACATTATGAAGGATTAATACTGCAGGTGAAACAAAAATATGGACAGATAAAGGTAGTGTGAGTATACTTTGAGTACACATTGATATTAACAAATTAAATATTTTCTTTAAATATTTTTTTCTCTTGTGTCTAAGAGAGAATTACTTAGAATAATCACATCATGTGGACTAGAATAACTAATGATTAATTAATATTTCATCAATGGAATATAAATTTAGAGAAATATCCCATTGCAAATAAGGCATTCACAATCACTACATTTTAGTTGTCATTGATATTTTTCAAAGGATAGTCAACTCTTTGATTCACAGTGGGAGGTATCATATTTTCACTTAATAATCTGGGAGGCTGTTAAAAATGAACCACAATCTTGTAGGACTAAACTTTCAGCAAGTTTGTCTGAAGATTCTGTTTGACTGCAGTAACAAATACAACTGCTTTTGCAGGTGTATGGGAGTATTTCCATCTCCAAATATCTTAATTTTCTTTTTGCCTTAACAAAGCACAAGATAAAGAAATAACTAAACACGTCTAGGTCCATTCTTCTAAAACACCTACTCCATTGATGGCAGTCGAGCACTGGGACATACGGCCATGTGTGTTTTTCCTGCTCTTGCTGCATGTCTGCTGCTTCAGTGCCCCACACTGAACAACATATATCATCTATCAATTGTCAGCAACAACTATACACATTCATTGCAAATTCTCTATTTACTGCAACATGCTAAGATCACAGACAAGAGATGTAAATAGTTCTAATAGTCGAGCCAGTTGTCTGATCAGCTAATCTGGGAAACCCTTGATTGTAGGCAGATGTTCTGCTCATTACTTTATCTTAAAACAAAGTGCAACACCGCTCAACAGCACATTATCACAAGAGCAGCTGAGCAACACAACAACAGTCTATAAACTGCTATGAGAGGACAATTAAACTCACCTTGGCAACTCTGTTGGCAACCTCCCGTCCCACCATTAGCCCCTGGACAAAAGTCCGTGCAGCGATGAAGGCCCGGGTGACCTGGGCCTTTAGCTTCCTGGGCACATCTCCAAAGGGCTTCAGCTGATCCGTGTATTTACTGACGCACTCCAAGTAGTCGTCTGTGAAGTGGTACTGGGAGTTGAGTAACTGGAACATGCGCTCCAGCAGCCTGGACCAGAAGTCATTCAGCATCTCCTCAAGGTTGACGTTGCCCCCCGTGTAGTAGCGCTTTAGCTCAGTGAACAGGTCCTGAAACACCTCTGAGTTCTGCATATACAGTTTCCCGTACGTCCGTGTGAACATGCTGTTGAGAGACTTCTCAGAATTGTCCAGCAGCTCCAAGAAAAACTCTAGATGGATGGTTTTGGGGAGAGAAGGGAAGGAAAGATAGAACAAACAGCTGGGTCATTATGAGGATACATACAGAACCTGATGTGCTTTTTTTCAGTGAAAAACGGACAGGCTCAAAAGCACAAGATCAAGGCAATTTCTAGTCAGTGCACTCTTGCTGTATTTAATGTCTCAATTTAAGGCTCTGACTGCATGTACAAGAGCAATGTATGGCAAGCAATAAATGGTGCTGGGTGATTTGAAGAAAGTCTGTCCAAAGCATTAATAATTAAATTTTTAGAAATAATAAGCCGCAAGGACTATGAATGATTAATGTAAAGGTTCTGATTGCATACTGTAACAAAATATTCACAAGTTTTAGACACAGATACTAGTATACATTATCATCCAGAGCACCCACCATTATCCTCAGACGCATTAGTCTCTCACTAAAACAATTTATTTGCCCACCGAGGCAGTCGGCCTATGAGCCTGTAATTGAATATTGAGTTACAGTATATTGAAAGAAGCTTCATTCACATCAAATTACCTAAGGAGTCTCTTAAATGTAAGATACTAAATTTCACTGTGAGACAAGCAGATCTATTTTACTGCCATTATTCTATTAGCCATTCATTCAGTACATACACCTTCAATAGGTAACGCTGTTATTCAAAAACCAAATTTTATTGCAAATGTCTTTTAACATGACTTAAAGCTAATTCGATTCTTTTGATATTGTGTAAAGTTTTTGCAGCAACAGCTGACTGACTTTTGTGTGGCAGCATTAGGATGTAAGTCGATGGCAGTGTGTTTCTGACAGCGGAGTGTCTGTGATTTCACAGCCCACAACCGTTACTGCAGGACAATACTGCTGAGTGCATACTGTTAAGCCTTTTATTATTTCTTTCCATTTATATCTGTTAGCATCTAGGAGGACCCTACATGCTGTTGGTTTGTTATAAGCTGGCAAGCAAGAGTAATGACTTTTCACTTAAAAACAAAACGCTAGTTCACCATGCTTGCAAATATTTGCACTGATTTCTGCTGGAGGTTAAATCCCATCCATGCTGGGTCCATCATGTTATGAAACATGAATTCTTTGCCTGTAATTATATGCATATTTGTGTGATGAACAGTGCATTACTTGTCACATGCATAAATCAAGTTTGTAGGATTAACTGAAATAAAACATTAAGGTTTGTGGATTGCAACAACAGAATATATGAATGAATTTTAAATTCAATTTTAATCCTAAACTTACAATAGATCCCTTTGTGAGATCCAGGCATGTAAAAGTTTGTCAGAGCCCACTGAAACCTACTTGAATGAAACATTTTCGCACAATGTTGTTTAACCCCCCTCCCTCCTTTTTTTTAAATCAAATGAGTAAACCAGTGAAAAGAGTCGAATTTCTTAGATTTAATTGATTCCAACTTCACTCTGACTTTTACTAATTGCTGTTTTACATTGTAAAATATTTCAAACTTAGACATCAGAATGCACAAGCGCAACAAAACCTAAAACAAATTTGCCATGCACACCAATTATATCATTGTTTCTTTGTCATCTGCCAAACTGTCTTTCTTCCATTTGAGCACCTGATCTCTTGAGCATTAACTGAGCCAACAAAGAGAAAAATAGAGAGAAAAAGCAGCATTAACTGGGGAGTCTCACTGAAGCTTTGCTAATAGGATCCCATGTTCCTGAGTGCACAGGCGTAAATGTTGGGAAGATCATAACGCATCTCTCTGTGCACAAATGTCAAATATTCCTCCTCCCTTCTTTGTAAACAAACACCCTGTAGACATTTCTCATGTCACGCTTGCTAATAAAGCATGCGGGAGCTCTTCTGCTGGTCGGGTATTCTGGCTGCCTGACATTTCTTTGCATTGTTGATGAGAGCAGTCACATCCCTGCATGGTGGTAATATCTCCTTCTAATAATACATTTCCCTCCAGTAATAATGCGATTCAACCAAAAGGCATGATGAATCAGTTCACATGCAGTTCACATATTTAGTTAAAAGTGGAGGAGGGCTTTTCTGTATCTGTAAAACAGAAGACGTTCAGATATGTTTAAAAATTCAAAACAAGAGATGTAAAACGATGCAGGCAGTTTGATTTGAGGTTAAATAGCATGTTAACATTAAACAAAAAGATTTAATTAACAAAATTAGCATTTTAACATGAAAATTTTAATTTAGATTCATTTGATTTGTAGGTGGGATCATTTTTGTTTTTAAAATCTTGTTGGTTAATGAGATCTAGGATAAAGGCAAAACATACTGACATGATTTAATTATAAAATATGTATATATATTATAAATATTTATATTTTAAACTTTATTAAAAAATATAATGGTAGTCATCTTTAAAACAACAACAGCAATAACATCAACAACAAATAGTAGTAAACAGAAAAAAGAGATAATTCAGACAATTAGGTCATCATAATTACATTCATTCCCAAAGCATCATTCAGTGTAAACAAACCAAGTTTTCAGCAAAGTGTCCACTGTTAAGAGGAGGAGAATTTAAATGATGAACTATGTTTAGTGGAATAATACAAACACTCATTTCTGCAGCTGGGTTGAACAGTCAAACTCTGAACAGTTTGACATTGCTGAGACTCAAATCCTGAACCCTGCATGATAATCCACTGTTCTGCAAAGTGTGCTAAACCTCCAGTGTGAGTGCCTGAGCAGCTTACTGTAATATATCTGCATATCCTCTGGCTCTGGTTTGGTTGCCCACCACTTCCAAGATACAGTTGATGTTAAACTGCTCAGGAATCCATTTGACAACTTTTGTAGTCCTCACCTTTTTTTTTTTTTTTTTTACACTTGTTTACACAGTCCTCTTTTCTTCCTATTGAAATAGCACACCATGTCCACACCTACAGAGCCCAGTCCCTAGTCACTCACTCTAGTTTCTTTGCAGCTGAATGACCTGCCATTACACCTACATTTGTTTAAATATTAAGAGCCTGCCGGGCCTTTTTCATTCCATTTTTCCAATTAGACTCGAATTGAGGACACCTAAGCCCCTGTGTATTGTACACGCAACATTACATCTGTGTTACCATTAAATTGCTCTCAGGATGGGTGATACATTATCATTTAAAAAAGCAAAACAGTGTTATTCATATTGTTTACTGTAGCTTTGAATAAAAATACTACAATTTATATAAAAGTTTGTTCTTGAATAGCAAGATTTGAGACATTTGTTTTTCTTTACCACTTGACTCTACATGTTTAGTTGAGGAAATGAGCCAAGCTGCTGGTGTGTATGCTCTCTGACTTTGTTCCCTCAAAAAACTTGCAATTGGTCCAGGTACTTAGACTTTGTAGCGTAAAATGAAGTTCACTCTCCCTATGTCAGTGGAATAGTTTGAAGAAAAAGATACGGACAGTATTTCATGTCGACTATGTTCATGTAAGTTCATAACAACCATTTCCATTAAAGAAGCTAACCAGTAAAATATATAAAAAAAGAAAAAGAATACTGAGCCAAGATGAACTGAGTTGATACAAATCTAATAACTGATCAAAGGTACCAGTTAACCGGCACCAAGGTAACAATACAAGTGGTCATTACAGACAGATTACACACTATTCTGTATAATACTGTGAAGTTAAGTAAGTTTACTGTGAAAAGCCTGCTGCTAGATTTGAAATAGAAAGGCATTTAAAATAATTTCCCTGTTTGAACTATATAAATGGCTTTGACAATGCTTTACTTCCATGTCTTGTGTAACCTGGTGGTCACATAACAACATTCAGGGTTTTCTGTGATTATATGAGAATAAAACTAGCCCTGATCATTTTATTGGACTGTGATTGATTTTCACATTTGAAATCAGATTACATGATTGACCTCAGTTGTTCTGTCATTTGGGCTTCAGTGGACGGAAACGTTTGGGTGCTTGGATTTAGCAGCTTTACAGCTAATGATTATTCATCATACAATGTACAAGTTTGCACTTTTCATTTGCGAATGTCTTTCTTCACCTCACTAGTGAGAGTGCTGTGCTCTAACATGGTAAGGAAGTTTAGCACCCTTCAGATACAGGGCAATTCAAAGAATAACAGTTTGGTTTGAATTTATGTTGAAAACTTGACTTGGTATCTACTTTTAATACTATTTTCGAATAACAATAGCCTTTGCTTTTACAAACTATTTAAGAAGTCAGTTATGGAATTTACTCAGAAGATGAAAAGATAATGAATACAAATCAGTTTAAGCAGCTGACCAATGCTAAAGTAGTATAATCCTAACACAAGAGTTCTTGAACTAATGAGTAAGTGTATTGGAATCATTTCCATTCTTCTCTTGTGCAACTGATCAGTTTTAATGTGATTTCAATGCCTTCGAACTGAAAAACAGAGCGTTTCAGATAGCAGCTACAGCATGCCAACTCATGAAGAGTGGATTGCTCTCTTCTGGCCAAAATACATATTTGGCCAGGGAATTATCATTGAGAGTTATTGACCTTGGATAAAATTCAGCTATCTGGCCTTTAGGGTCTTAAAGCCTGGAAACATGTCAATACATGGGTGTATGCTTCCTGACAAAAAAATACACTTAGGAATCAGCCCACATCCAAATCTCTCAAGTAATGAAGAATGTACGAACTGAAAGAGTCGGAATAGACTCCTGCATGTAATGAGAAAATGGACAAAAACAATAAGTCAAGAACTCAGCAGGCTTTATTTTGCGAAAGATGTGCATGTATACCCATAAGTCAGAAGTTGAATTGTTTGTTTATTGTACTCACTATTAATTTGACAAAATAAAATAATGCAATACACCTTAAAAACTGCGAAATATTTTATTTCACTGTAACTGCAACTGTTGCAAAAAAAAAAAAAAATCACATTTAACTATACAAATCTAAAAACATATAGAACATTTGGGCATATCCAATAACCAACTACTCTCATTTTGACACAAGGTATACATCTTTAATCACAAACTCAGTCACACACAAAGTTACTGTGCATTGTGTGTTCTCTATACGACCGAATTGTGAATCCAGCCTGAAGGTCTTTGCTTAATTAAGGTAAATGTAAATTAGTTCTGTCTTGTATAGTTTCTTAAATTAATCTAGTAATAAAGACTATCTCAAAGTTTTATGAAGTCCTAAAAAAGATGTTCTAACATAAAGCTGCAGTAATTATCATCATTCTAATTATTATTCATCTCGCCATCCGGTTCTTTCCCTCATTACTTTTTTTCTGAGGTAAAAGCACAATGAATAAAGAGCATAATAATAAAAAACTGGTCAAGTGAACCACCGCATTAGCACCAGTCACAATTGGACTTTGTAATTTTCCTATTGTATAAAAAAAATAAAAAATAACCGTGTTCGTACCCTTGGAGTAATTCTGAGTGTGAAGAATCAATTAAAGCATGAATGGTGCAAAGTGCTCCTTTGATATCTGGCCTAATTACTGTAAATAATTATTATGATTAATAAAGGTGACCTTTCTGTTGCTCTGATAATAACAATTTTTCCACAGAACAAAAAAAGAACAAAAGCACTCACCCAATTTTACTTTTACATGTTTGAAAACTTAGTTTCCCTTTTTTTTTTGCTGGCGCAAAGAATGGAAACTATAATTCTCAGTGTGATTAATTAAGACTACATTTCAGTTAGCAGTCAACCAGTCTTGAATGACAAAAAGGTTGTTATGGTACAAAGCAAGGCATTGATATTATTAAATTTGATTCCTTTTGGCCTGGTAATGTTATGCATTTTGAAAAGAGTCTGAGTTGCAGAGCACTGAGTGCCTAACGACCAGGTGATGTTTACACTCTCATACAAGATTATAGACAACAGTTCTTATTAAAACAAACAACTACACACAAAAAACCCAACCATTTCAAATATTAAATAAATCTCAAATAAGTATATTATTCCCTTTGTGATCTAGAATGTGGCTCGCAAGTGCAAAATATGTGTGAACTGCTGTGAACACTCATACATCAATCTTCAGTCCCTCACATCATTTGACACTTACATCTACCACTACATCCAGAGGGCTATTATCATCCATCCAGCTCTATTTTTCTTACTGACCAAACCTGATCAATCTATGTGTTTTACAGCTCTCAGACAGAAGCTGTTCTGCTCAAAGACATTGTATTTTAAAGTGGTAAACAGTGTTTGGAATGGCCTTGTTCAAGTGAACCACTTGAACTGCAAGTTAACAGTGCTGAGAATCCATCTAAACTGCTTCTGACCAGTGGAGTACTTGGGACTGTTGGAAAAATATGGTTTTCAAATTGCAGAACTGCTGCTGTGGTGATTTTCTCGACCCAGAAAGTCAAAGGTGGAACATATTCAGCGTACATGGATAACATAACAACGAAACGTAAAGGTAGGAAAAATTGGCAGGAAAATGGGATTTTTAGGTGTGTTAAAACAGCTGTACTCTGTGCTTAGTGCTAACTAGCGAATGTTAGCATCATTCAGTCCGAACTCAGATGGTGAAAGTTGTTCTGCCTGCTAATTATCACCATTATCACCAGCAAAGTCTTAATTAGCATTTTGGCTTGTTGACACAATTAACATTTAGCTTAAAACACCATTATGCCTCCATAAATCATCACAAAGCTACTAGTATGGATGCAACAAACAAAGTTTATTTGATAACCCGTCCAAGCTATTAGAAATCAAAATTGTTTTGTGTAAATTTGAATGTCCATACTTGAAGGCAAAATTAAAAGCTTGATGTCTTAGATTTTGTTAAAGTGATGAGATCTGATTTGTGTATTCAGACATCACAAACCAATCTGCATGGGCCACTGTAGTGATGGGTTACGTAATAATTATAATATACATGGTCTTCTGATGTGGAGGCATAAGATTTTCCAGCTTTGCTTGTAAAGACACTTTCCCCCACAGCACCAGAAGACAATGTATTTCAGCATCCACATGCAGTTGTTCTCTGTGTTGTCCTTCATGCCGCTCTGCAGGTAGATGCATGAACTCTGCTCAGCTGCTCTGTTGGTCACTTCCTTACTCTTTCATGAAATCATTGTATCCTGAGTGACCAGAGAACACTTTGAAATCCAATTAGAGTGGTCAAACTGAGATGCATCTGTAGACATCAAATTAAAATCGTATTTCAAATGACCTCCAAATGTGGCTTGCATCTTATTTGCAGAAACTTTGCAATTAATGTGTGTTTTTGCTGTCTGGGCTTCTCAGATAAATCTGATTACAGTCTGGTTGTACCAAAAGCATATTTTGACTGACATTTTGAAAAAAGAAGGGAAAGTCTAAACACAAGCCCAACCATGCACATTTTTAGATGTGTCTGTGCTATTAGACAAAAATTCTATATCCAAATGCTATATCTCATATTACGATAATGAAACCAATCAAGATTTAACACATTTTTTGTGAATTCAATAAATTAATTTACACAGAATTACCACATGGGAAGCCCTATTTCTGTTATGTGCTATATTTTATCCTTAACAAATAGTACTTAGGTTAGACTGATTTCTGCAGCATAAATGGCAAAATTCAGTTTTTTTTTTATTTAAGTCAAACTTTTAATGTCCTAAACCACGTCAGCGTAACAAAAGCAGCCCCTCTTTCAGGTATTCCTTGTTTTATATACTTTTACATTTTATATACTTGCTATGTCTTAACAGTCTTTCTCCTGTTCAGACTTCACTGATTCTGTGTCATATTAACACTCCTCCATGTTTGTTTGTGCTGCCTAAATGCAAATTTCCTGTCTGAATCTGACCATGGAAAAAACACAAGTGCCATCCAACCTGCTAAAAATAATACTCTAAAGAATGTGTTTGGCGACAAAATGAAATAAACCATGGATTATAATATGAAACGTAGATGTTTTCCTGTCACACAGTGTATATCAATATATATATATATACATATTTGGTTTTATCCCACAGCCATATTTTCAGACAGTGTCTCTTGAAAGGCATTAATAGTGTTGCACACAGCTCTTGACATAAAATATGACATAGTTGTGTCAAGAATGAAGGGTTCAGAGCCTGCGTTTTATTTTCTTTCACCTCCACACTGGTGGCAAAAAAACAGCATGATGTGTGTGTGGCTGTCAGATTGACAGTTTTAGAAAATTATAGAAATGTTTGGACAAAGCCCCCCAACAAAACGTCAGAAAAAGCGTGGGGGAGGGGGTCTCAAAAGCTGTTCAATCTATTCTGCTATTCAGCTGTTCAACAAGCGCTCCCGAAG
>JAUZTA010000001.1:10251764-10267844 GCA_034780835.1 Ctenochaetus striatus
CTGTACCTGATTTCCTTTACAGACACTAATGTCGAACTTTTTACAAACTTCAGTTTTTCTCGCATCCATAACCTTAATTTAAGGCACAATAAAATGACAGTTTGTTTTGTTTTAAAACATAGAGCCTACACACAGAACAAAATGAAATAAAAAATGAGGGCAGTCTATACATTTATTTAGATACATATACACTCAGGAAATAATTATGTAGGCCTTTTTTTTTTTATTCTGCACTTTAACTAAATTTAACTCCATGTCATACGCATTAATGCTATAGTAAGCATTTCTGCGGTTCCTTGACTGTTCACCTACTGTCCAATCTGAAACCAATATGCATGGCTGGAGACTCTTGTGGTAAATGTCAAAGGTAGGCATCGTGCAAGTGGAGCCCTTCAGTGAAGCCCAGGGCTGCTCGCTCCAGTCATGCATACAGTCTATTAAAGCACACCTACAGTATACTGTATAGTCCATGCCTCTGTCATGGGTAATGCCTGCAGTCAAACAAAATTTATGCCTGGCTGGGGTGAAAACTCTATGTGGAAATAAGAACATAACGGCCTTCGAATTTCCAGATCACACTGGTGGGAAGAGGTGTTTCTGAAATACAGGAACCCTTGGCCTGTTACATTCACAGAGCCTGTTTTTTTTTACTTTCTGAGGCATTCAATAGTTAAAGTTTTATTTAAACATGAGGGCAATGAGGTAAAATAAATAAATAAACAAAAATTATTTGAAATAAACAGTAATGAAATCAAATAATGTCACGGTTTGCAAGTGCTGACCCTGCTCCTGCTGCCATTAGTCAATGAATGGTCATACTGATTAAATATAATTCATAATGCTTGTGCTTTTCTTGGGGACATCAATTGGATGGGACTGAAAATGCAAGTTATAATCATTAATACGAGTGCCTAGGCATTCGAGGCATCCTTGAATTAATGAAAAGTATGCAGCCAACAAATTCCTGTCTCAAGCAGAAAAATAAAATGACTGCTCTTATCCGCTATCAACAGGCTTAAGATTTATTCAACAATATGAGTGTACCCATATGGTCTAAGCTGAGTCATACGCACAGTATGTTTACTGTAAATCCATGTAATAAAAATGTACTGAATTGTTGTGGATTATCAAGCAGAAAGCAATGGTAAAAGAGGGAGAATCGAGAGCACGCTGATGAAGAGAACCTCAATCTTCAGTATGTCATTAAAGTAAATGACACCTTTAAGCCTGCTGCAGCCGACTCCTGAAAAGTAGTTCTGCCCAAAAATATTACACAAGAGAAAAACGAATATTTACAACTACTAATAATTATAAATCAACTGCACAATATTGTAAGTCATCACTTTGAGTGGCTAGGAACGTATATGTTTTAAAAAATAATGACGCATGAACTGCTTCACTTCTACTCTCAACCATTAACATCCTGAATTTGGGTGTAAGTCCAGCTGCCTCAAACACCTGCAAGGAGGGAAGTAATGTCCAAAGGTTCACAATTTTCATGATGGTGTGGGTTTATAGTTTTGATCAATCAAGTTTTTAATGGCCTTTTACCACTGGCATCACTAAAAAGAACAGCTCAAAATTTAGCTTAATCTCTCCTTTAAAGTGTTGGGAAAAAACTCATGCACTGCTGCTCTTCGTCTCAATTCTCAGTGCAGTTCATCGGTCTTTCTTAATATCAGCGGCTAAGAGAGAAGAGGAGGAGGAGACAGACGGTGAGGTTAAAGCCTTGCACTTGGGCTCTGGATTCATCATGCTAACTGATGCATAACTCAGTCCTAAACACAACAGCTGGTGGTCTAAAGAGCCCGAGGTAGAGCCCCAGGGCGTAAGATGACCATCCCACTCATTTACCGGCAGCTTACACCGGGGACAGGAAACAGCGGGGTTCTGGGAACAAGAGACGAGGCTGGCTTCTTTTCAGATTCAAGCACCCTCCAGGAGCTAAAGAACAAGGATATGCCAAGAAGCGTTACAATGGCAGATGCTAAATTTGACACGCGAGGAGATTCAAGGGTCCAAAAGATATAAACACTGGACACGAACTCGTCACGAGCTCGTCAGCCCGTCGCTCTCAACGAGCCTTTGCTAAATGATTGCACCTCCTCTTAAACAGGCCTTGAATTAATGAAACTGAAACTATGAAGGCTGGAGATATTCTTTCTCAAGCTTCATCATCATTCTCAGAACGACAAGACTTTTAACTGGTCCTCTTGTGACATTAAGGTTATAGGAGCTTGTCACATCTGTCATGAAGGCAAGGCTCCCTGGAGATGCACTATGCGGCCCCATTCAAGTCAGTGGTGTGAGCTCAGTGAGCCTGGATGTCTTTTCGTGCAAGACTGCTCTACGCTCTCATCAGCTACAAGGAAAGGTGATTTAAATGATCTGTTGGTTCACCCCCGCTGTACTTCTTTAGATCCAGATGAATTCTGATGTCATTCCGTAGCACTTTGCAGGTCGTACATCCACCATGCTTCATTACAAGCCAATTTTATCAAAAAATACAATATGCCGTGCCATCACACATGCAAGATACACCCACTTATTCAGAGCCACAGTGCCATAACCCACTGTAATGAAATTGTGCACAGTTTTCCAGCAAACTGAATTTTTATCAATAGCTAGAAGCATTTTTATTAGCGTTTAATATCTCAACTGCAAAAACTTATTTGGCCCTCTTCCCTCTCTTATTGTGTCATCAAAGTTTTAATATACGTTTCACCATTTTTGCAGGAGCCAATCATCAAAAAAAAAACCCACTAACATCAGTGTAACTTTGGCTCTCACAGATAACAGAATAAAAAAGGAATATAGTGTCTAAACCGAAGCAAAAAAAAGAAATGAAGCAGCTCAGGGCAAAGGAACATGGGACAGACTTCTGACACATACAGGGGTGTCCTCACATCCCCCAAGGCATTTCCCGGCAAAGCCTGTTATTTAATGTTTAAATGAAAGCCTGGAAGTGTGACCTAAGGTTAAGATTGGTCCTCTGCTTTTTTCCATTAACATAAATATAATAAAGATCTCCAATTAGTCCCTCCACCTCAAAGCCACATAGGAGATCACACTAAACTGGGTCATGAACTCCTGTAATCAGTATAAATTTCCTAGTTTACGGCTGAAAAAACATGTTTCTCTTGCATGGTTTGTGCTGGCAGACTACTACTGCTCTTTGAAAACAGAGTTTACAACAAATTTTTGTACTTTTACCGACATTGCAAGGTTGGCACTGTTGTTTTCCTTTCATTTTGTCACTTGCTGTAGTGATTCATTATCACCTATTCAGCTGAGAGATGCAGCCATGCAGATGGACCTCTTGTTAAGCCCACTGTGATGCTGCTGACATGGAATTACTGAACCTCAACACTAGTTTACCGATTACATCATTTAGCAAAATGTGCTGCCTCAGAATACTGCAGGGAAGCACAGTCTCTTCCTGTCGTCCAGTTTTCAAATGTTACAGTGATCAAGCTCATATGATTTACAGCTCATTTGATAGAAATCCGAGAAGTGGCAACACACAATTTTGCACTGGCAGCTTATTGAGAGCTCACAGCCTTTCTTTTCTTTATCACTGAATCTCCTGAACTGAACTTTCGCTTTTGTAGGGCACAAAAGCTTCCACAGAGCATCAGAACCAAAAATGTCTCGATCTTGTCATTGATCATGATACACTCACACTGTATTACAATTCAGACCTTCTTTTCAGCTCTGAAAAAAGCAGGATTAGTGCATGACTTGTGTAAATAATAATCCTGTTTCCCATATTTGCACTTGAAGTAGTCAGGTTTCTACCTTCCCCAGCAGTCAAGAATAAAATTCATTTTCATTTATTCTCCATTTAGCCAAAAGCTGATTTCACTTTCTTTGTGGAAGCTACCAATATCAGAGGGAATATGACATCCTTTTGCACCTTTGGATGTGGAGTCGGGGTTATGTCACACGTTTGTGTTTGGTCTGAAGGACTGAATTAATTGATTTTATCTGTAAAAAAGAAATGTATTACAACAAAAAGTGCAGATCTGAACCTTAATTTTACTCTCAGTTTAGAGTATAATTAAATGATTAATTTACTTAATCAAAAGGATGAGGATAAAAGGATAATATTAACAAACAAATCCAATTAAAAGACACCAACCAACAATAAACTGACGCCCCAAATAGGTACTTTCTGTCCGATAAAACCATAGTATAGTTTTTTCCTGTGTGCCATAAAGCTCCTTTGTTGTCCAAAACCTTTAAAAAGCCATCAGCAGGCCACACCTTTCCTTCATTTACAAACAGCCCCGATGATGCAAGAATGCAGAAGGGCATGATCTACCAAAATTATCGACCAAAAACACAGTTTGCAAAAACACAGCGCCAAGCTGTTTTAAGGGATCTTTTAACAAGAAAATGTAAAGATGTGACCTGTTTTAAATGACTGATCATTTCAGCAAGAATGAATGAGCTTGTGGCTGAGAGCCACAGACATGCTGGATAACTCAGAAAGTACTAAGAGAAAAAACTAACACACAGTTGGGTTTGGTTTTTGCATGTGATTTGTTGACAGTAACAACATTACAGGATAACACCAGCCTTATTCTTCATGATATGTAAACATGACCTCACATGGTAGTTTACCTTGCATTTCGAGCCTTGTTTTTTTGTTTGTTTGTTTGTTTGTTTTTTTCTAAACTGGTAAGAGAGAGAAAAGACTTATTTTATTTTTTGTCTTAAGAATTTTGTATAATTAGTATTATGATGTTCACAGGCCTTAGAGTTCGTCATTGATAAACTGTCTGAGGTTTCAATTTTCCTAAAAAATGACTGCATGTTGAAGCATCTTCACGATTGATTTTAAACATCAAAAACAGCCCACATTTTCCCTCCAGTGAAACCATCACAGAGATCTTTCAGGGATAGAAACTGTTTGAATTTTTTTCCCACACAGCTACAATGTCACTGTCAAATCTGTAACGCCAATGTCACATTTACGTCCGCATAAGTTGACAGCATCTGACGTTTCCATGACAATTTTGGCACACCATGTTTACGTGCGCTGAATGCTTGTTTACTTCCAAGTCTCCGAGGGGCGGCTTATTTAGCAGATCACCTCAGCCATGTGTACTTGTCTGTGTCTGAACAACAAAAATAAAAAGTCCCCAGTGTGAAACGTATTTGCATCCTTGACACTTCGATATGGCATGGGCTTTCCCAAAGCTCGCATCTCTCTGAGCCTTATTATTGGTGTCAAGCTTGGGACTTCTATTCAGAGACTACCCTCCAGAGGCAAAAAAGCTCTGTGGGCAAAAAGAAATACCATAGCGATAAACACAACAGAAGGCCTTGGTTTTCAAACATATATAATAAATAATGGTTGGAAAACCACAAACACCCACTTGGTTGGAGGGTGGAAAAAGTAGAAGTGATTAGCGTGTTGTGTAGTAAACTGTACGCTTTAAATGGCTTAAGGTCAATCCTAAGGGCCTCTCTCACAAAGACATCAGAGGGAAGACTGCCTTGTAATCACATATAACAACCCATTATTCCCCCATGTCAACAGTGATGTGATAATGTGACCCCGCCACCCTCACATGCTGACAGAGAAATCCTAGGGTGAGACGCTTGTCCCCGATGGAGGAACATCACATGCGACTCCTCCTTCTGTCACCTCCTGCGGCAGTTTTTCTTTCTTTAACATATTCAAGAGAGAAGCTGAATTTTGTGCTTCCTCTCTTGTTGTAGAAACAAGTATAAAGGGAAGCAATTAGCGACAGAGTCACTAATCCCTCAAACTGAGACCACTACATCTTACCTGACTTCCTCTTTGTCTACCTTGGTTACTCTGTTCACTACTTAGTTTTGCTTGCCTCACTTCACCTGAGTTATGACTTAAGTCAAGATTCCAGCACATAGCAAAGGAGAGCACACAGTTTTGAAGAGCTTCTTTGACTGAGTAAATTTTTTTTTCTTGCTTATTTTCTGTAATCTCTCTTTTAATCCCTAAACATACAATGGCATCCATCCTTTAAAGTTTCTGCTGTTATTTTCTAGTTTGACTCAAAGCTTTAGAGGGTACAGATCCTTAATCCCACCCTCCATTACTGATTTGGGCCAGCAGTTGATTGAAAACTGGAAAAAAAAAAAGTGCTACAAGAGTCTCCTACGATAGCCGGAGGCTTTTCACACTGCTCAGGAAACACCATAGTGCTCAGGAAGGCTCCCGGGAAGTTTGCAGACCATATGCATTTCAGGCATGAATGCCTGCAAAGAGTTTGCAGATACTTCAGTTCATGGCAACTGTCAAATATCCTCATTCACCAAATCTGACACCAGGTAGAAAAGCAAAAGCTGCAGGATTAGCAAGCGAACTCATGTGAATGTGTCATGTACACAACAATGAAAACAAAACACTTTTGTCTTTCACAAGAGAGATGAAGAGGAAAAAAAAAGACTGGGAGAGTGAGGCAAAACTGCTGTGCGCGCACACACACACACGCACACACACACACCCCCACACACACACATGCGCACACACACAGCCTAATCTCCCTCACATCTCATTAGCTGTTCTCTCTGAAGATGTATACAGGCTGGCAAGAGACTTATTTCCAATTTGGCAGAGCCAAGAGCATCTTAATGGGCTTTGAAAAAAAAATCCTGCAAAATTTTTATATGGACATTGGCTGGGCTGGAGCTTTTAGAGTGGTATTCCCACACTTCACTAAAGGTCTCATGTCATTCCATTATTTAGTGATTAGACATCTGGCTGCATGCGAACACCTCGAAAATTACCCTCTGATTTATTTTGCATGCATGTCATACACGTACAGTAACTTAAATATACATCAATGCAGTGAACAGGCTGTTGATTCCATACTGTTGTTTACCATCATGTCAACACATTTTCTGTTTTATATTGTGTCATTAAAAGCTCCTGACAGAAATGATTAGGCAGACAGTTTGTACAGTTAACAGCTTTAAACCTGAAATGCTAATTTATGCAATGGGATCGCAAGGGAACATGACAATAATAAACTGTGCTTATACCTTTAATTATGAATAAAATGCATCATCTTCTTGAATCATATGCAATTCCAACTAACTAATCCTGAGCTCCTTAAACATGTATCTAATATGGGAAAACGTGGGCTTGAATCTACTTTAAAAATAGCATGAAAACAAGTTTTGAGTGTCTTAAGTTCCTGTATAGTACATCTGAGGCAGCCTCATGAGAGTCTTACATTTCCATGTTAATTCGTGTTGTTAGATGGTTTATTTTAGGAGGTGCAGTGATGTCGGTGTCAACAAGCTCAAGTGTTGACAGTATTAACTGTGCTGTATGCAAAAGGACCACAAGGGCCTTAACATCTATTTAAGTACAAACAGCAAAGATCTCTGATATGTTGGTTGGGTTTAAGGGAATTGGGGAACAGCATGCATCTCACAACCTGCAAAAAGCCAAATGCAGATCACAGCCATAAACAGGGAGATGCAGCATCAGGAATTCACATGAGGAAAAAATTAGACTGGATTGTGTAACTGCTAATAACTGTTCTGCTAAGAGAAAAATCAAGTAATGCTCTTTCAAATTGCTACGGATGAACCCCAAAGGTAATTGTTATTCTTGAGAAAGGAAATGTAAGACTTTGGCACTGCATTCATAGAAACCGCAGCACATCAAGCAATTTTGTTTTCAAAGCTGCAGGAAAGAGCGGAGTCCACCAATGAGAATACCAACTGCTCTGTGCAAGTAGATGTTGATATTAACAGCAAAGCCTCATAGTAAAAGCTCTCTGGCAGGGTCTGACTGAACCCGTTGTCTTTATGAACAAAGGGCTGACAATCAGGCTGCATTGTGTGTGTGACACTATAACCAACGTCTGACATGTGCACACAGGGGTGATCGTCACAGGCAGGCTGTATTGTTGGCTGAGTGCTGCGCGACACACCAGGCAGTGGATGGTACATTGACGACGCCGACGGAGGAACCATAAGCTGAACCTGGTGGAGTTTAATGAAGCTGTCCTCCCGCCAGTTTGAGACATTTTTTTCTTTCCAGATTCATATACTGTTCAGCACCACAACTCCATCCTACCCACAGGCTCTTTGCAAGGAATACTGGCGCTCCTCAGAAAAAGACCTCTCACAGTATGAAAACTAGTCTGAAGCCGGTTAGATTTCTCCTACTGGCCTCTACCTCCCACCACTCCTGTACTGCAAGCCAGCTGAGGCATTCAAGAGTCCTTAGGCAAAGAGAGAAAGTAGCGCTCATTAATCAATGAACTGGGTAGTATGGTTGACCTCTGTGCGAGTCAGCTAAGTGTCAATGAAATTATGTCTGCATTAGCGCCAGTTATTTCAAACCCTGAAAAAAAACAAACCTCTGCATGGTGATAATTTGCTGAGCACAGTGTGACAGAAATGGCATACCGCTGAGCATACATGACATCTCCTAATGGTGAAGCCACACGTGTAAATCCTGAGTCTTAGAAGAAGCGAAAGACTGTTCATAAAATGTTTCTGCTTTTCACTGGCACAACGTTCGTGAGGGCTTATTATTAGCCGAACTGCTCCGTCATTAAAATTAAATAAATAAAATACTGAGGTGCTGTACATCAAAAGGACAAGCATAGAAAGAATATCTCACAGGTTCAGATTGAAAAATAGCAAAAGCCACAAAGAAAAAAACGACCCAGTCTAGTTTAATCTTTCAAACGCCAAGTCAGGTCCTTTGCCCTGATGGTTTACCAGGTTCTTTATGTTCTAAATAAGTTTCATGGCTCTGGAGCCCATGAGACTCTTTCAAATACAGCTGTAATATTTCAATAATGGATGGCCTGCAGTCTTGAGATAGCAGCTGTGTAAATGTGCTTATTCAAAAGGGTCTTACAAAAACTGCAAAGGAAGAGACTTCTACTCTGAATCCCCCCACCCCCCCACCCCCACCCCCCAACAAACGTACACACAAACAGAAATATGTATTTTTAGCTTCCGAAATATAATTAAATTTATTTAGATTAAATGTTTAATCATCGTTAAAGAATGGATCCAATAATTAGCTTACTGTATGCAAATACTCCTATGCAAAAACTGCCATCTGTATAAACATATCTGTGTTTGTCACCTCTTAAATGATGCGGCTCAGCTCGTCAGTGGCGGAGAGCTGTCAAAATAATTAGCTTATGCAAATGGAAGCTTACAACCAGAGGTAGCCACCTCTGCAGAAGTACTAAACCTGTGTGTTTCATATCTAGAGGCATAGCAGTAGCATGACATAGCAAATGATGAAGGGATGAGTGCTAACACTGCTCTTGCTGCTTACCACACGTTTGCATTAGCATAGCTAATTAGGCATAATTGAGTGCTTTCTACTATCCCATCTCCTGAGGCCTATATCTAACTTCTGTTGTATTTATGCAAAGGTTATTTGGAGACAACAAATCCAATTACACAAAGTGTGCAGACTGTACATGGTTTGCAATTAGGATCACAGCTCCAAAAAAATGTCCTGATTTACAAAGAGCCCAAAAGAACTCTTTATTTGTGTTTAATGTTCCAAGTAGACTGTGGATGTTACATGAGATAGAACAATAAGTAGGGAAAACTCTCACTTAATCAAATAGAAGTAATTTTCAAGTATTTCTAAATCATTTATAAAAGTGTTGTCTGACATGATTTGAGCTCCAGTTGTTGTACAAGGAGCCGATCCAGTGCTCCAGATGTGGAGAGGCCAACAACAACTTTGTTCAAATGTTGGAAAACTATGATTTTCACTCCAATAAAAAAGGTTAAATAAAACAAAACAGCTGCACATCTAAAGTCCAAGAATCTGTCTCAGAATACATTAAATTATCAAATAGAATTGAATTTATAATCCAAACCAGACAATCCAAAATTGTGAAATAAACCAAGTTCATGTTTCAGCACCAGATATGTAAACCCGGTGCAAACGTCTGACTCAATCAGCAGATTTATCATTATTTGCACATAAGAATTCATGCAAGTTTGAGCGCATATAAGGCTGCTCAAATACTTGTATCCACAGCACAGAGTTGTGTTCACTCACTTTACAACAGTGATGAAAGAGAGAAAGAAACAGGGGGCAACATCAGAAGCTACCACGTCTGTGTAGCTTCCTGTTTCTGTCATATCAAACACAACTAATGAAATGAAAATAATAGAGCACCAGCACCGTATTGCTGCCCTTAAAAGCGTATCATGTAAGTGTTTAAGAAAGAAGCTCTGCACATGAATTATTCTAACCACAGCGTCTGGTCTTTTTATTCGAGCAGACTGCTGAAAATGTCTCATTTTGAGAAGTTGATAGACTGAATACATGTTGCTGCTGGAGCAGAACAAGAGTGGGGACACTTTCGCTTTTTTTTCTCTCTCTGGTGAAAAAAGCCTGTGTATTTTCAGAACATACAAACTGTCCCATACTGTCTTCATTATGGCCACTCATTACTTAGTACATTTTGAAACAGCTCTGACAAGTGAATAAGGGTACTAACTTCAAAATGTGCCACATAAAATTATAATTATTTGATGATAAAATTATTATGAGATGTATTCATAATGCAAGGACCCTTCACACACACACACACACATACACACACAGATACCAACACAGACTTGCACACACATTCAGTCAAAACTATCACATCCACAATCCAGCCGAAAACCCTGTTTAAAGCAATAATGCGGCTCTATGATCATTACTGCCTGACACCGCCAATTACCAATACAGTATCTCTATTTTGTCTATAAGAGGCAATAGAGGGATTAACTCCAGGCCTCTCTGCTTCCCCTCTTCCCTCTCATGAAGCAGACTATGTTTACTGACTAATCTCCTTTCCTGCTTTGACCATAAATGTGATTACCACCACACAAGAGATAATAAAACCCCATATCTCTGCTGTACCAAAGAGTATGAATTAAAACCTAAGCTGTAGCCTTGAGGAATATCGCAAAGAAAGAAAGAACAGGAGGAAAAAAAAAAAAAAAGAAGCAGCAAAAAGAAGTATTTCATGCTGAGAGCATACAGCCCCCTGCTGGTAAACAGAATTCAGTATTTAACCAAATACAACACAACAAGCTCCATGATCTTCTGTTGAATGAGAGCAACAGGTATGCAGCCACTTTTCAAACATACCTTCGGGTGCCACTGATACAAAGCCAGTCTCTCACTGTCTAAGCAGCTCTCTCTCTGTGAATGATATTATATTTGGGAGGCTGCAAGTTAATTGCAAAGGTCCCTCCTGACTCTTGAGCTGTTATTGTTCTGGTGTTGAAAAGGTTGACTATCAATTAGTGAACCGTGGCTGAAGTCGCCTCTTGGAGGAGAGGAACACTTCTCTTTAATGGTCAAAGCTATTAAAAAAAAAGTACATCACCTGGAGTTTTATCCGTTTAATGTTAATAAAGTTTAAGTGCTATTACAGGACAAAATTAAAATTTTAACAAGGCAGTTAAAAAGCAAATGACTGATGCTTTTGCACAGGTGGATCATTTTACCAGCTGGCTCCTCTGGACTTTGGCGTGAAGATAATGAATGAAATGCAGCTTGCTGTGATTCACCCTTAAGCAATGTGGGAATGAAGGGGGATCAAAATGACCTTTATAGATCAAAAAACGCACATATTTTTTTCCCCCACTTTATTGCAGTGACATGCTCTGATTTAGGCTGATCTGAATACCCGACGTAACCACACACACACACAAACACACACACACCGACCTTATACCGTTTGAAACTCAAACACACCTGGCTCGCACTTTTTTTTTTTGAAAGAAAAAAAAATGCCATAATCGACTCTTATTTGAATCCCCTTAATAAAACTTGATGTCAGTAACAGGGTGAATCAAAGGCTCAAAGGTTTGAGCGAGATCACGCAGTTCAGGCTGCGTGTGGCGATCACCATCAAACTGTTTCATTTGAAGGGGGAAACGAGACATGACACGTGGTGACAGGGGGACGAAGAGCGGCGACGATGTGTCAGTTTCGCCTACCTGATATTTCCTGAAGAGGTACATTGACGAGGCTGAATCCTTTAACGCTATAAGCTTGCCTAACCTCGCTACAGCTCCGCGCTTTGCTTTCACCAGCAGACGACAGGGACAGCAGCACCGACAGAGTACATAAGGCGACTTGCAGTCTCCACATCGCATACATCAGTGAAATCCTTGATGCTGTTAATACGAGCTCCGTCAGTAAGAGAAAAAAAAAAACAAGAAATCCCAAAAAAATAAAAAGAAATGTGGCTGATTGAGAGATCTTCTCCGGTGAGCAGGATGTCAGATGTCCATCTAAACAAAAACGAAACAACTAAAAATCACTCCTCACTTCAGATTCTGGTACGTCCACATCATTGCAAAAAAAAAAAAAGCTTCGTGTCTTCCTCCTCGAAAAGATAACCCTGCGAGTCCTGATCGCTCCCAGCTTGAACGGATCCGTTTTAAGGAGGCAGTTTGCTACCTGGTGCTCTCTGTGCCAGCCAACTTCTCCCGCACACACAGCAGCGCCCTGCGTTTTGTGTGAGGAGAGGCGAAATGCTACGGAGACACACGCTGCACGGCGAGCAAAGCGCACAAGGGCAGGGCAAAACATGGAGTGCAGTGGTTGCGACTTCAGCTGCTCGCATCCAGGGGCGCGTACTGTCCTCTGCCTTCATGCATCCTTGGCATTGCGCACCGTAGCACATCAGAGTGTAGACACTTGTGTTGGAGGAGGCGCGGGGACCTGGAGGTAGTGTAGGCGGAATGAAAACCTGCACATCGAACAGATTATTGTGGTTTTTTTTTTATTTTGGACCAATCTGTGTGCCTGTAGTCCACGAAACTCACACAGCCCCTGCTGACCGTCTTTTGAAGAAAATAATCTCATGGTAGAAAAAGGATAAAGGTAATCAGATTGACCAAGAGCAGAATCTTAGTCAACAACATTTTTTTTTCACTCAAAAGGTTTTTTGGCTCAAATGATTTGAAACTTAAAGTTGCCCTGTATCATAAACCACTCATATCTGCAATTTTTAGCTCTACCAACCATGAGCTATTTTCTTGCTTTCTTTCTTTCTTTCTTTCTTTCTTTCTTTCTTTCTTTCTTTCTTTCAACCTGGTAGCTACCTAATTTAATCATTTTCAGGTCGGACCCCTGGCAGTGTTAACTTGAGCTTTGTGAAATTGCCCTCCTCCTAATGGCGTCTTCTTTCCTATTGTTGCCTAAATTACACAGCCTTTTAAAGTATTCTTGGCTGCAAACACATAATGCTTTCAATAGGGCAGAGCCTTTTTTTTGTCTATTATGGAAAATGATTGTAACTAATTTAACTCCAGGAGTCATGCATTACCAATGGCAACGCTGAACAGACTCATCACACTACCGAATAAGTCAATGTGTGCCATGATCAAAATATATTTCCGTTAACAATTAACACCTTTTACAGAAGAAGAAAAGATCTTCTTGTTATAAAGAAAACATCTAACAAGGAAAGCATCTCTGCATGTGAGAATCCCATACAAACCCTCCAGTAGTGTGTTTTGTGGTTTTGGTAGCTACAGCTGGCTTGTTAAAACCAACTTTAAAATGCACTGTAAAAGTGCCATTAGCCATGATTCAGGGTTGTAAAACAAAGGAAAAAAAAATCAGACGGCCGTGTTGCTCATGTTAGACTGCAAATGGATGCAGACAAAATTTGAGGGAATTAATTCCTTTAGGGCTAATGCATTATTGGAATATTGCTCTTGCTGAGCAACATGAGATTCTCATCAGTTCCATTTGTGGACGCTATAAAGGATGTTTGGACAAAGTGTTTCAAACTGTTAAAATAAATGGGGTAATAAATGCTTTCATTTTCAGTGAGACTTTTTCAATCACATTACTTAACAACAGCTGAAGCAGAGAAAACTGATGTCAAAAGTAGCTGCCAACAGACAACACAAGCAGAAGTCTTTCAGCATTTTTTAGGGAGAAAAAAGGCACAATTCATTCTAAGTCAAAGCCCAAAATGTATATGTCTTTGCAGAAGTGATTGATGACTGATTTATAAGAACACAATGAATGCATTACAGTCTAGAACACTGCCACTCTGTCTGTAATCTGGTATGTGGGTGGATGTAGACAAGTGGTCACTGCTGCACCTCAGATGTAAAACCCTTGCAACACTTTCATGTATGTAAAGAATTTTGCTGTTTTGAGTTCATTTTCTAAGAAATTTGCCCAGGAAATTCAGTGGAGCCTGTTATATATTATTAAAAATCATTGAATTAAACTAAAAAAATGTAAACTTTTAAGAAATTTACACCAGTTTAAACAGAGGGCCAGAAGTTCTGTATTCTGCTATCATCTACTCAAACAATAAACTGAGACTTGGAAAAAAATGGAGAGTAAATTCCATTATTCTTTGCTTTATCATTTTTTACTTAAGCAAATCACCATGACATCCTCATGTTGCCGTCTGGTCAATGGGCTGATCACAAGCCACTTAAAACCAAATGATCTGATTGTATGTAGCCAATCATAAGTCACCACCTTGCTGATCTCTTCCTGTGTCGACACTTCATTTCCTGGCAAAAATTCCCCGCTTACAGTATCATGTTTCTCCAACTTCTACTAAATTATGTATTTCTTCAGCTTTTGATGCAGGGAATCGTGTGTTTAGCTGGCAACTAATTCCTGCTGGGTTCAGTTAGCTCCTTCACACAGCACACACAACAAATTCAAAAAGACCACCTTCATCCGTTAGAGGGACGACTGCCAACTGTGAATAACCTGAACATCTTTGCGTTCACTGTCAGTGCAAATGTGTTCAGTTCTACTCTGCCATCACAGTTATCAGCAGCCTGATTCATCTACACAAGCATAACGATCCACACACTATAATGAGCAACACAATGCTACCTATGCTACCAAACATTGCACCTACAATATCTTCACTGCACTTTGAAAAATACAATTACCAGTGGTGGATAACAGCTGCCACTCAGTTATTTTCCTCATGAAAGATAATCCATAAACCAGCTTTGTAAATTAATTCTGTTGAATTTAAAGCTCTCACATAACGAACTTAATGCACATTCTCTCCATCTGCTGCATTGTTTGACGCTGTCATCTTGTGGTTTTAACTGTGATATCAAAGCAACCGTTTCTGATAGAGCAGTGCGGAGGGTCAAGGTTGTCTGATTTCTGTTGCTCTTGCCTCTTTCTCCTCTTTCTTTTCTTTCTCACCGCAGAGCTGTCACTCTCTGCTGGTTTGATGCTTTACATCGTATCATCACTGCATTGTTTAGTTTAAGCAGTTCACCTGAGAGTTCATGCGGCACTGTGGCGGCACTCTCTGGTGGTTAATCAGAAATGGCATTTGTTATTTTTCTGTAAGGTTGTGTAATTAGAAAAGTTTCTGTTTTTTGCAAAACATATTCATATATTTGAAGCACAGGTTGACAGCAACAAAGAAAAATACAGCAGCATTAGTAAAAGAGAAAACAGACATTAAAAGCTGAAGGGTTTAAAGGTTGAATGTGTGGGATTTAGGGGGATGTATAAACAGAGTGGACAGTTTCTCTTTTTTGGAGAACGCAATGCAGCGCCACTATGTTTCCACAGAAGGTCCAACCAAACACAGGCTGCTGTCTACTGAGTTTTTTTGCGAGTTTTGATGGATGCAATCTACAACTTCACCTCTAGATGTCGTTAAATCCTCCACACTGGACCTCTAAATAATGATAATAACAATCCCAGAGCCAGGTAGACACATTGCCCCAGTGATGCAGAGTCTTTCCTCGTACCACTGTATTCCAGTTGGGGATAATGCTAGGATCAGATTTTTACGTTCAGCCACCACATGTAAAATCTATTGTGAATACAAAGTTTTTCCATGTTTAAGAGTTACCATTTTGCATAACGGTCTTGACTTAATGATCTGTTTGATTTCTTACTGCTCTCTCTGTCCTTTTTCTCTTCAAAATATATTCAGATAAGAAATTATGCAAGAAAAGGTCTTAAATCAGTCATTACTTAAAAAAAAACACCCAAAGTGTTTTTACTTTAATGCCAGCACTCATTTCTTACAAGTGGGTGTTGTTTTTTATTAAATT